>PVIJ01000177.1:0-47176 GCA_004024925.1 Scalopus aquaticus
GAGGGAGGGAAGGAAAAGGGCACAGGATGGAATAGAGAAGAGCGCAGGGGACCATGGAGATGGATCATGGGTGAGTTGGTGGTGGGCTACCCAAGGGGAATACAAAATGTAAAAGACATAAATAACAGTAAAAATATATATTAAAAAAAAATAAAGCAAAATCTAGCAGTCAGCCACAAATAAGAGACATTCTACAGGGGAGGGTGAGGGAAAGAGACCAAAATAGGGGAGAAAAGAGCACAAGGGATTATGGTGATGGTTCATGGGTGAATCGGTGGTGGGTAACCTATGGGGAATACACAATAATGTAAAGGATATAAATTAAATTATATATATATATATATATAAATACTCAGTGTAATTCTACTTCTTTAGCAAATTTACTGTACCTGGTATCTAAGCAGTCTGATCTCTGGTAATAAATATTCTCCAAAAGTATTTTTAAATCACAATTTCTTTTAAATTCTACCACTGATAAGACACTTTGACCAATTACAAAAACAAATATGGACACAGATTACTTTGGGACTCCTGAAAAATCAAGCAAGTTGATCCATTAATACCAAACTGTGGTCTTAGGTATATGCTACTTATTTTTGCTTTTTGGGTTTTTTTGCTTGTTTTTTATAGAAATGGATCAACAGGAGAGGCATGCCTACATCTATCCATGTATGTATAAATAGGCAAATATTTCTAATATACAGTTTGGGCCACAATGAGATCATAAAGTATGTGGTTGAATGTGATTCTGGTCTGACAAAAAGCATACTCATTTCTTATTTCATTGGCACAAATTTAATGACTTAAAACAACACACACATATTATATTACGGTTCAGCAAATTGCAAGTTCAACACAGGTCTTAATGGATTAAAGCCAAGGACTATATTCCATTCTGCAGGCTCTTGAGCCCCTCCATCTCCTTTCATTTTCCTATTTCTAGAAGACACCCAAATTCCTTGGCCCTTGCCCGCCACATGCACATTACCTCCAACTTCAAAGCCAGTTGCATTGCATCTCTCTGACCATTCTTCCTTAGCCACATTCACTTCTGACCACAATCAGGAAAGGTTCTCCACCTTTAAGGAATCATGTGAGTAGGCTGAGTTCACCCAGATAATCCAGTATAATTTTACCATCTCAAGATCTTTAACATTAATCACATCTGCAAAGTCTCTTTTGCCAAGTCAGTGAACATACTCACAGGTTTTGGGATTAGGACGTGAACATCTTTAGGGAATCATTAATCTGCTTTACCACGTGACCAAACAGGAGGCATTTTCCCTGGAGGTTTCTCTACATCCAAACTTTATCACTCAAACCATATGTTCTTAGATGAAATATTTTAAACCAGTATAAACTATATAGAAGCTTTATTGCATAACCTTCCCCATGCCTGGTTTGGCTGATCAGTCTTTTTTTCATTTAACTTTATATTCTAGACAATCTTACTAAATGACCAACTAACAAGGCATTTGTTACTCTATAAAACCCCATTTTCAAATACTTTAATTAGTCTTAAGAATGTGGATACTTAGAGTTGTGTGTCACATTGTAGCATGTAAATCAAAACAATTATTGTAAGGACATATATGCCATTATTTAAAGATTTAACTCAGTCTGTACTCTATTTCCAAAATTAAATTGGAATTACTAATTAGAATAACATATACTTCATGAAATAGCATTTGTCAGATGAAGTTTTCATTTTTCATTTTCATGGAAAGGCCATGAAAGGACTTTCGTATCCCTAGTTTTCATTTGGTATTGCTATAACATGTTAGAAAACAAAATACTGACCCATTATGAATCAGAGTAAATTACAAATCCAGGTTTTCCACCCTCTCAAATATAAAAGAATTATCATATCATGTTTTAGCTGCCATTTAGCATAAAATAAAATGAGTCTTTGTTAAGATTTTTCCTGCCTCTGATCACTCACGGCTAAGATGTGGAATTTGCTCCAACATTAATTCATGGAAATTATGTTAATTGATTCTTTTTATTGTCTGAAAATTAAGGTTTTGGTTTGAGGAATTTCTTGGCTCACAAAACTGAAAAGTTCAATATAGAAGTTAGTCAGGGTAGAATGCAAGGATTTAAATTATCACCTTGGGATTGGTTCAGACTCTTTTCCTCTGCTTTATGGCTCTTGGTTCATTTCTGAGTCAGGTTCTTTTCAGGTGACACTACGGTTGCTAATATCTTCAAGCTTATGTGCTAACTCCCAGATCCCAGAGGACAGAATATGACTCATAGTCAGTCTAGCAAAAATCCCCAGATTAACCCTGGCTGGAAGATTTGAGCCATGTGTCTATCTCTGAAGCAATCACTAAAGTCACCACTGTAAATTACACTGATTGTTCTTGTCTGTCAACCGGAGCAGGAGTTCAGTCAGCAGAAATACATGAGTAGAAAGAAAATTGGGACGAGGGTAGGGTTCACCAGAGAAAAGCTGGGATTCTCTGTCCAGGATGGGCAGAAATATATCTAAACCACTTAAGATGGCCAAAATAATTTTTACATCTTTGTGAGCAAGGGTCAAAGCTGTCAATTCTGGTACTTCTGATCTGTTCATTCATTAATTCAATGTATATTCTTATGTGCCGAGTGGTGCCATGTTCACTGAATTCTGTTGAACTTTTGATTTCTCTAACTCCTCATCAAAATTTTAGTGTACTACTTTCTGCTTTCTATGACATGAATTAAAAAGATATCCAAAATTCCTGAGTTCTTATATCCATTACCTAATGTTGGTTTCTGATTTCCTGTATCTGTGTATACCTGATCCAACATGAACAAATTCTGAATCTATCTAAACCCCTGTTGACTTTCTTGCATAAATGAATTTCTCCATGTAGCTGTGAAGTTACATGATACTAATTTTTAAATTTATACCACAATGAATTAGAATATTTCTTAATTTAAAAAAAATCTATATCATAATACCAGGATTTCTTCCCCCTTACCCCAATATTTTGCTACTCTTGAGGAGAGCTATTTTCAATCAAAATACCTTTAACAAAAAACTACATCTTGTCTAAGAAGCAGCTGCCAATTTCCAACCTGTTGTAAATAAAGAGACCTAAATTTTGAAAACCTCTTAAAATAAAGATACAGAATGGAAAGGTTGCCTGACACTTCTCTGAATAGCTCTAGTCCTTTTCTTAAGTTCAGTAATAACTGTGGCCTATTGTCTCCAATAGGCCCAACTTCATTCATGCTTACCCCTGCAACACCTCTGAAGTTTCACACTAACACATTAGACCGGTACTATGAAAATTCAACTTCCTTAAAAACCAGGTAGGGTAAACAGCTAATTTTAATATTGTCTTGTGAACACAAACAGCCCCTAAAGGGAGGATCTGTCTACTCAGTCTCTTTTAACTTTGGCATTAATTCTGAATTATCTTTCATTTAACAGAACTCCATTTTATGTAATAAATGTAACTAATCTCAGTGAACTTGAACCCCTGTATTTCTCTGTCTTCCTCCCTGTCTTTCTATTTTACTTTTTCATCTGATTCCTCTTTTCCTCCTCTTTTTTGTGAGCTCATTTATCACCTCTCCTTTCTTTCCCTTTTGTTTGCATCCACTGCTACTACTGGGTCACTGTTCTATTCAGTGATTGATTAAACATAAACAAGAGAACATTTATGAAGAAGTTATTATTCACAACAGAGTGAAATAACATCTAAATCCAAGTCTATATGAGTGCTAATCTTGTGAAGAGGCCAGAGTTTGAACCCAGAATTGTCTCATCCAGGGGAAGTAACTAAAATTCTGAGAAGTTGTTTCAGAACTGGGATTCAAACCCAGACAGCCACCTCTAAAATACACTCTGATATTGGAAAATTTAGAAGAAAATGCCAGAAACTGGATTTTCAGGTTTAAAAGAAAATTTAATTTTTATTTGTTGAATATCTTATAGTTTATCCCGAATTCTGGCCATATCTTTTATAATTAGTCTTCATAGCTGATTGTGCATGAGATGGACAATTCTGACCATATGATCACAAAGTAGAGAAAACACTGAAGATTTTAAATGCTGAATGTTGAATTCTAAAAACTGTACACCACAAAAACTATGGAATGCTTGCAGAACAGATGCCTTAAAAGCATTTAGAGATGGTGATCATCAGATAATAACGTATTATCATCAGATAATACATTATTTTCTATGTTTAGAAATAATTGATGAATAAATGAGTGAATAAATATCCAACCTGCCAAATTTCCATTTTAATAAAATTACTAAAGTAATAAATACAGAAAATAGCAAATTATAGTCTGTTATGATTTAGCAAGAGATTGAAAAGACACTATTCTTTGGAGCAAATGGAAAAATGTAAACTTGATGATAACAAATATTTGACTGATTTCCTCAATAATTCTAAAAATGTGAATTTCTAGGAAACAAAAATTTAACTTCATATCTTCATCTACCTCTGATGTACAAGAACTGCCAAGGATCCCTCCTTACTCTGCCACTAAAAATTAAGACATTCAATAATTGGCCTTTGAGAAAATCAGTTAATAATGCTTTGGAAAAAATTATGTTATACACACAATTGAAAAGCAAACAACAGACTTTCTAATCCCTTTAGGAGAGTAGTAAGCACTATATAGTAGTAAGCACCCACATCAAGCACTCATCAATTAGCTCAAAAAACTGGCCAATAAAAGAAAGTAAATTTTTGCTAATAGATATAGTTCTTTGGATAAAGATAACATATCAAAATTAAAAAGGCCCACAAGAGTGACCCACAAGACCCAATGACCCACAAGAGTGGAGACTATCTCTAGACTCTTCCAAACTGAGTCTTAAGGCTGTGCTTTTGCACAATGGAAACCGTCTTCCATCTATTCTATTCCTGAACAGCTGTGCAAGAGACAAGCAAAGAAATCTAAGAGGTGGTCCATGACTTGATTTTTTTACAGGTATTAACCGTAGGCCTATTACTATTGGCATGCATTTCGTGATAAAAACATCAATTTATCGCAGATTACAAAAAAAACTAGAGCCAAATTTAGAATTTGACGGTCATACTTGTGTTGAGCACATACAGATTGATAGGAAATGACTAATTTTATTTCAGTAACATGACTTTTGTAAAAATTTGTTGACCAGTGTTATCTAATGATCCTGTCTCAACACCAAAATTAAAGATTTCTGTTCAAATTATTAGCAGTCAGAAATATTTCATAAGATGAGCTGGTCATTCACATTCTCCATGTTTTCTTCTGCATGTATTTTTAAGTTCTCTTTACTTATTTATCTATCTATGTTATTTAATCTGGGGAAATCCTAAAACACTGGATGGCCTGCAAAGTGAAAGTAGACTAAACTGTATAGTTACAGGTTTTTGCATTGATGGTCCATTGGTGCTATATTAAAATCAATTGTGTATACAATATATTTAATTTTTTTCTTCACTAGTTACCTGTTCATTTTAAGCTTTTCTAATTTACCTACTTCTTTAATTTTCCACATTCCCTCTCCTTTATGATTTTCAGGGACAGTTTTAATATATTTTTAAATTATTATATCCAATTAAATAAAAGAACAAATGCATTCATTTATTTTTTAATGATGCACAAACTTGCCTTTCTCCTGCACTCACTATCAAACATTTCCTCCTAAGGATAGTGAAATAAGAATAGAAATAAGAGGATCATATCTATACCTATTTGCAGACTAATAGATATTTGAAAAATCAAAGATCAAAATTTAGCAAAAAAATGGTACAAAGTGGAAACACATTTTCTTGTCACAATGTATGGGTCAAAGAAAACTGACCCAAAAGTAATTTCTATGAGACACAGAACCTTGATTTTTTTTTTATAGCAGTGAAAGTCTTATACTATTTCTGAATATCATGTCAGTATCTCAGTTTTCAGGGACAGATGTTTTTGTTTAGTCAGTTTTGAAGAATGAAGACTAACTTGAAAAGAGTTGATTGTAATAAACTAAACTGAACCTAGTCTTTTCAAGATACTACTTTTAGTTACACATCCTCAGGTAACTTCAAAACTGATGATTTGATGACGAGACATTCTATATTCACCAGTTTCCATCTTATTTATCATACTTGGTTCATTTCCGAAGACTAAAGGCCTGAGTCATGAAAAATTATATGCCCCATTTAAGCAAGTTTTCTGCATACTTTACTCAGGGAAAAAATGTTGAATGCATTTTCCCCCTTATAAAATATGTCTTTTTTATGATTTATCAACATTAAAGTCTGGAATATAGCTAGGTGCCTCTCAGCCTCACACCCTACTGGTGCATAATTTCAGAGAACAGCAAATTTAAGTAATAAAGTTATCCTTGCACAATACCTCCTTCTCATCCCCAGGTAATTATTCTTGGAGAAGAAATATTTCAAAATTGTAAATTCCTTTTATCACCCTAATTATTTTAACCTGCTTTTACTAAATGCAGAAACTAGAACACCCCTCACAAAGGGTAAATTTAATCAACTGATGGTTTTAAAATAACAAATCAGATACTCTCTAACTTACTGCTTTTTGTGTGAGTGCATTTTTAAAATTAAAATACATGGCTTCTAATGTAATTTACTTGAGGGTTTGTTTTAATATAAAAATTTCTGAAAGCTAATATTATTCAAGAGAAGAAAAAAATGAACTTTACCTATAGTATTTCAGCAAATGAAATGATAGCTCTAAAAAAAAGAATAAATACAAATAACATTTATAGTAACTTTTAACCCACACAACAATCCTATCAAGCAAGTCACTATTACCATTAGCCCCATTTTACATCTGAGGAAACCAAGACACAGACACACTGATAACAGTATCAAAGGTCCCACAGTTGTGCTAGTTTTAGTAAATTGAGAATAACAGGCTTCTCAGCCCTGAAGCTCAGGATTTCATCACTATGCTGTTCCCTATTCTCCATTCTGGAAAAGCCCATGTTTTTGTTTCTTCACCATTACACTAACAGGCCTTCAAAATTATCACTTTAAAATTAGCTTAATTACTCTGAGTAATTATAGTGAATGCTTCCTGGAAGGTGAGAATTTTTCTTTTATTAGATTGGACATCCTGTTTCTTAATTCTTAAACTGAGGCATGTGTAAGTTGACAGTGTGGATCCTGACACAACTTTCTGCTCAGTAGCTCCATCTCCCACACCCACATTCTCTCAATTGAAAACAATTATTAAAGTTGTTCAGGAATGGCCTCCCTGGTGGCGCAGCGGTTAAGCGATGCGCTTTGGAGCTGTTGGCAATGGTGACGTGAGTTCGAAGCCCAGCCAGGGAGATTCCCACAGGGTGGGGCAAACCTCTCCTGCCTCACCCCCGCTGCTCCCCTTAACAGTGTATTTCCATCGCTCTGCCTGTTCTGCTCTCCATTCTGTCTCTGGTGAACCCTCTCGCCGCCCCATGCCTCTGGCCTGTACCCCAGCTTGTGTGCATAAATAAATATTTGAAAAAAAAAAAGTTGTTCAGGGACTCCCTGGCGGCCTAGGGGTTATTAAGCCTCAGTGCTATCCCCACCAAGGCCCAATTGAAGAGCCTGAGTTCCATCCCCAAACAGGGAGCTAACCCACATGGTGCAGCAGATGTCTCCTGTCTCACCTGCTGCTCCCCTCAGCAGTGAATTTCAGTAGCTCCACCTGTTCTGCTCCCCACTCTGTCTCTGGTGAATCCTCTCCATCCCTCTCCCCCACCCTTAGCACCTCTGGCCTACACCCCAGTCTTCTGTGCAAAAAAAAATAAAATATTTTTTAAAAAATAAAGTTGTTCATACAGTGGAGCATGTAATGAAATTTGTTGTGAGAACATGATATTGGTAGATTAATTCCTATCAGAAATGATATACTGTAAAAAAAATTGACATATACATTATAGAAGGTTTCATGTTAGAAAGAGAAATTTTGGCACAAGATGTTGTTTATTAAAATTCGTCCTGCCCTCCCTGAAATTATCAAATAAGAAAGCATTCAAAACAATGTTTTTTGGGTTTGGGGTTTGTTTGTTGGGTGGGTGGTCGGTAATAAAAACAATAAAAATTATAAACAAGGTGTCACACAGCACTGTTCTCCCGCCAGTTCCCAAAGCATAGCACTGGAGTCTGGTCTCCTCCCTCTGAGGATATGTGGCTAATGATAGATGTAATGCTTTTGTTAAAGTGAATCTACTGAGTATGAGCTTCATCTCAACAAACAAGACATACACTCCTCCTCACAAGGGTTTTACCCTCATATAATACAACCATTCTGAAACTCCCTCTCATCCAGCAAAATAGGATCCAGTCTTCCTTCATACACTGCCCCACAGGCTGTGAAATCAGAAGAGTCTGTGCTCTCAGATATTCTTTCTCTTTAGAACTCACTCAGAAAAGCAGAGAAGTTAATCACTCCTGACCTGACTGTCTTAAAAATTTGATGAATACTTATTGAAATATTTGTATCACCAAGTCTGATTGCCCAACACAATGTTATTTTTTGTTAGCATACTCCAAACAGTGTATTAAAAACGCCAGTAAAATTTTATTTTTCTTCCTTCTCAAGATGAAAGGAGGAGGATATTGGGAACAGAGTTGTATAAGAAACTCCACATACATAATCTGACACCTGTTTATCATTCTTTCTTGAACATACAAGAAATTTATATTGAGAATTTCAAGAAATTTGTTAAATGGCTTATTACAGAAAATCAAAGTGAGAAGGGCACATGTAGACAGATTCAGAAAACATACACGTATGTACAATAAACATACAGTTTACTCAACTGATTCTAAGATTTTTCATTGATAATTACCTGCTGTTCTCTCATTTGTGTTGCTTACTACCCTTAACCTCCAGTAGAAAGAAAAAAATCCTGAAGGTTCTCATTCTAAGGAAAGAAAAGGGGCAAAGGGAACATTTACTGAATTCCTCCACGGTGGTACACACTCAACTTCGTATACAATATTTCATTTCAATTTGAAAACTTAATAGAATATGTAGATGTTTCATTTTTTGAGATCAGAGTCAACTATAAGCCATACTCTCAATATTGCACAGTGATAATAACAAAATTTTTAATATTTTCATTTTTATTTTATTTATTTATTTATCAAGTAGAAGGACTGGGGTGTAGGCCAGTGGGGAGTTGTAGTAAAGGATTCACCAAAGACAGAGTGGGGAGCAGAACAGTTAGATCTACTGAAATACACTGCTGAGGGGAGCAGCGGGTAAGACAGACAGTAGTCTGCTGCACCATATGTGTGTTAGCTTCCTGGCCAGGTATTGAACTCAGGTCATAGTGGTGAGAGCACTGAGACTTGACGCCTAGGCCACCAGGGAGGCCCCAACAACAAAAATTTTAAAACACTGTATCAGCTAAAAAAGAGAATCACAGATAATTTGTTTTCTTTAAAGAGGTCAGAAAACTGTCATCATTCAGTTTAGCAGCATAACATTTGGCCCAGCGTTCATTGCACCTTTTTTCACTGGGGTTAAGCCAAATATTGGTCTAAGTAGTTTACATATATTAACTAAATTAAATGCCTTTGAAATAGATACTGTAATTATTACCACCCTCATTAAACTGGTGGAGAAAACAAGAGACTGAAAGAATAAGAGCTGGACTTGAGCCCAGAGACCATGTGAATCTACCCCACTTCCTCTCAGGATCATGGAAACCAGAGACTTGAAGAACTGTGTGCAGCAGCCATCATGGGCTATGCATCTACTCCTGGCTTTACCGCCAGTGAGCTAAATACCTTGCAGAAATCTCTTAATATATCTGTGCCCTGCTTACCTCTTTATGGAAGAAAGGAGATAACAGGGGTTACCAAGGAAGGAGATATGAAAAGGGAAAGGAAGAATTTCTTGGATAAATCTAGTGAATATGATTTTACAATCTCTATCACTCCCACCAAGTCACCTCAAGGAGATAAACTGAAGAAAAACAGTTCATTTGCTGTGTAAAGATAGCTTCCATAAAAATTCATTATTAACTATTCTTTAAAAAAAATTGTTGCTCATAAAATCCTCCTTGAATGTAAAGTTCAACTCTATGGTTTTCACTATTGCTTATTCCTGCTAATTCAGGAACAAGCAGAAAATTCCCCTTCACTGAGTCCCTAATACAAATACTGTCAACCATTATTTCCATATTTAAATGCATGCTGCTTTGTATTGATATTTCATTATTTCATGTTTCCATGATTTATCTTTAATGAATCAGTTCTATGTGGTCTATAAATTCTTCAGTGGCGTAACTTGAATAATATTTAGCTCACGTATCTTCAAAGTCTAGCTCCATGCCAGGTCCCTAGAAGACCGTTAATAAAGATCTGTTGGATAAACTGCTAGGATGAACACACTTCTACAAGTGCCAATCCCTGGTCTTCTTGACCAATGAGTTGTGTCAAATGACAAAATTTGAACAGTTGTGTGACAAGAAAAAATACAAGGTAAAGTGTTAAAAAATAAGTTTCAAGCACTGATGGGAAGGGGAAGGCAGACCTAGGGTCGCCAGTCATGTCCTTGTCCTCTAGAAGCTATTCACTCCTAACTCTTCTCCTTTTGATTGATTGTGAGTAGCATGTTTGTGCCAATGAAAGGAAAGTAGCTTACTCAGGTCTTTGGAGTCCTGAGATAACATAAGAATGATGATGATGATGATGATGATGATGATGATGATGATGATAACTAATGAAACTTTTGGATTGTGACCTAAGGCAGAAAAAAGATTTTACAGGAAAAATTAAGTTTTAAGGTAAGTAGTTGAGCTTATTGCTAATCACAGGGAATATTTCATTTTTCTTGATGTGAGAATAGTTTTCTGGCAAGAAAACTCAGAAATGGAGTGCTAGATCAGGTGCCTCTCTGAAGTAGAGAAGCAAAGCAATTTCCCTAAAATACAGAAATCCTTGAGGATTCAACAGCTTGGTTCCCATCCCACAGAGTTTAAATTTGAGTACAAGTCACCAATTAATGAAAACTTAATTTAAACTGGTTAATGATAAATCACAGTCAGTTTATGTTTAAATTTTACTTGGCTCTGTTAGGCTATCTGTATATACAAATTATTGATTGAATTTTGTTTTGATTAAATTTTTTTCCTCCATAATTTAAGCAAAATTCAGTGCAAGCATATCAAGTTATAACTGACAGCACAAAATCTTCCCATAGGAACAAAATGGAAAAGTGGTTACAAAACAATAGCATGGAGTGGTTAAAGACTTTGGACAAAACTGAAAGATTAATATAACTTTATTAATTGTTCTACATCATTCAAAATGTCTCAGCTTTTAATGTTTTCAACCAACATGGCTCTGCCAAATTTTATATTCAGTCAAAAAAGCTTTAGATCTCCTAAGACTCTTTGAAATGGAAAATGTGTGGAACATTTTATTAATGAATTGCAGTGTGTTGTGAAATGTCATGTAAACCAATCTTATGAATCCCAGATTTTCCTGAAACACCCTAGCATGTGATTTCAACTGCTACAGATTTCATTTGCATTTTAGTCAACAAAAGTGATTAATAGACATAAAGTGGCAAATGTCATCACACACAAAGTGTAACTTGTGAATGAAAGTGATTTAAAGTTCAGAAGGTTTGTCTTCCAAACTGGATATTTGGAGATTACCTGTGGAGACTAACTCGCTATGCCCTTTAACTCTGGATTTAATTCAACTAGAACCTGTTAGAAACTCAATTAAATGTTAATACTTATTTTCTCAAAATTAAACTATTTGCCTCTTTTTCCAGGTGTGGGCAAACTAAAATCATGGACCAAGTATGGTATAACTTTCATTTTTATAAAGTTTTTTTTGACTCACAGCCACACTAAAATGTAAATGACAGGGTCATCATAAAGTTCAGCATCTTAATTTACCTCTACAAAAATACAGATCATGGCTACTAAATCATCATACTGGCGCAAGTGTATATACTGGTGTTTTTATGTCCATTGAATCAGTTCTTATTGGGATACAAGTTCTTCTACAACATATATTCATGCAACCTTATCTAGTCCTTATCTAGTCCTTATCTATGCCAACTCAACTTTTCCACTCCAATCAGTGTCTATCTTCATTCCCATTTGTTCCTAGTTCATTCTCACTTCCCTGCCCTCTAGATAATAATAACATCCACCTTCTCTATCTATTCCAAGTCTACACCTTATTGCTATACACCTTGCTCTACACATTCTCCCTCCATGGAAATTTCCTTGAAACTTTTCCAATTTATCCCACTTTACTCTTTCACATAAAGACTCTTATTGTGCCCTAACTCAGTTTTTACTTTTTACTCATCAACAAGATTGAGAACTATGGTCATAGATCTTACTGCATTCAGGCTTTTTTCCTCACTCAGTAATCTATCAGGTACACAGATAAATTCAATAAATACACGCTGACTTATACATTGACATCTGATATAAACATCACAAAAATAACTTGTTGCCAAATTTTCATTTCTAGGGAAGTTGGTAGCAAAAACTAACAATACAGAGCTGTGAAGTGATTTAAATAAAAGAGCATATATTAGATATTTCATGCCTAGCACATGCCTAGTAACCAAAAAATAAGCAAATGGTTTATATCTTGATTATGGTAGTGGTTTGAAAACTGTATACATGCATCGAAACTCATCCAACAATGCATTTGATATTTATGATATGCAAACACCATAGTAAACCTAAACTTACAAATAATGATAGCTAAAATGAATAAATGGAGATTAGACAGAATCACAACCAAAATGCTATCACAGATCCCATCTGCTAAAGATACTATTGCTGATGAAATTGAGCATGGATATTAGGTGCTGCTACTGACACTGCTTGAACTGCCACATTACCAGAATAAATCCTCATCCTCCCGTTATCGCATTACTAGCTCCCAAAGTTACACATGAATGCAGCTGATTGACTGCACTGGATCACATGAAGCCATTAATGGCAAAGGACCGTGGGAAATAGAGTGTCCTGTCCTGTCCTGTTTATTTCAGAATAGAATCCTGTTCAGAACTCAAATGAAGAAAACATAAGGAAAAAAAGCAATTACCCTGCAACATTGAGAGATGTTTCACATTTATAAGAAAAAGGCAAACACCTCTACATAACGCTGGAGAAAGTGCACAAAGTGGCCAATCTCTCTCCCTCTCCCTCTCTCTTTCTCTCTCTCTCTTTCTCTCTCTCTCTCTCTCTCACACACACACCCCATTTTAAAATGTGTAATATTGTATCTAATAATCAATGTAAATTAAAATCATAACCATTTTTACATAAATTTGATAATTTTTTAATACAGAGTCTGTATTTTTTTAATTTACAGAGTCTGAGGAAATGATTCCTTTAATAAACTAAGATAGGAGTGCACAATACTATTCTATTTCTAGAGGACATTTGGCAATACCTATTAAAAGTTTCAAAAATTTTCATGGTATTTGACCAAGAAATTTCACTTCTAGGAATTTAACCCAATAAAATATTTTTTAAGAACTACACAGAGACAGATATATGTATGGTAGTTCTAATAGCAAAAACAGAAATTATCAAATTCCAGGTAGAGGAAATTGATTGCATAACTTACATGAAATATTAATCACATAAAATTATGTTACAAATAATTTTTATGAAAGGTAAAAATTTTAATTAAGTGAAATAAAGTTTTAACAAGTGTGTGTTGCTGGTAGAGTATCTTTTTTTACATGAAAAAATATTGTAACTATACATGTAAAATTTTATGAGTGGCATAACTAAATGGTTTTGATTCATCTTTTCTGAAAATTATTTAACAAATGTGTCTTTTATAATGAGATAAACAACAAACATATTTTTTGTAATTAGAAGTTGTCCCCTCAGCCTACAAAAGCTCATAACTAGTTTCCCTTAAATAATCATTATGTATGTATCATCTCTGTATTTACCCAAGTTGATTTGGAAACTAGTTTCATATTGTATCCATACTAGTATCCACCAGTATTACCTCTTTTATTCCAAATTCCGCAAGTTTACTACCTCCGCAAATTACATTTTTGTGTGTGTGTTAAAATTTCCTCTTTAAAACTTCCAAATATGCTTGCACAAAAAGGGAATTAACATTTATTGAACACCTACTATGTGCCAGGAACTATTTAAATCCCATTCACATATGTTAGTTCATTTGCATTTAAGTCTGGTTCCAATTATACATAACTCTCATAATTTGACAGGCATCAATCATTTTTCACTTTAGCCTGCATATTGCCAGACAGATGAGAACAAATATTTTTAGATTGTCCTCAGATGGCAGCACTCGTATTTCCTTGTTTCAGTTCAGGTACCCTTTTCTGGACCTTCCCTAGTTATTCCTCTGGTTGCAACATCCAAAATTCCACACATTTGTTCTCCTAACTTTAATACCCTTTATGATACTTCCAGAAATAGTCAACATTTTGAAAAGCATGGTGTTTTCCTGTGCTATAATTTACTCTTAGAAATCTCCCATGTAACCCCCAGTTTATGGAAGTGAAAAAATTAGTCATATTCATTGTTATTTTTGTTAAACCCTCTTGTCACACATCCAAGGCCTTGTTAATGATGTAACAACAAATGCTTACACAGCAATATATCTCTCCACTTCTATTTGTGAGGTTTTTACATTTGGGAAGAAGATCTTATTCATTCTTTTTCTCTGCCTTGTCTGGAAAACAATGGAAATGATTCTACCCCAAATTGAGATGCCCCAAGCAACATAATTACCATTGAAGCAACACTTTGCCTGTGGAGTCAGGAAAATTCTCATAGATTAAAAAGTGGAGAGTAAATCTATTCTATTAGTTTGGCAATATAGAGGATTGGTATAAGAGGTTCGTTCTGGCTAAAAGAGAAACAAAAGTACAGGTCAGATAAAGATAAGCTTAAAAAAACAAACCCACGAAAGCTGACTACAGAACCGAAGCAGCCAGAGGTGGGGGGAAGGTGAAAACGAAAGGGAAGGGAGCACATGGACTATGGTGGTGGACTATGGGTGATTTGGTGGCAGGTGCACTATGGTGGTGATACATAGGTGGGGCGGGGAGGGGAGAAGAATTATATTTGAAAAATACAACAATAATGTAAGCCAATGTTATCTTTCCTTCCCCCCCCCTTCCAACAAAACAACAAAAAGTCATTAAAACAATTGGTTTTAAAACTCCTTGAAAATATGATGGTGCCGCATGAATGCTTTGCTCCACTTCCCACCTATACTGCCCTGTGTGTCCTTTCTATTTGGCTGTTCCTGAGTTGTATTCCTTATAATAAACCAGCAAATTTTTTAAAGAGAAAGAAAATATGATTGGGCAAAGGATGGCAGTGAGTCACAGAGTGACCTTGGTAACCCCCAGAGCAGGTCTCTCTATAAAACCAACCTAAAATTCATCAGTTCCTGTTCTTTAGAAGCTAAAAAACTAATGAAATTTGATAACTAACATTTGACTTTATATCTCATGTTTAAAGCTTTATTACTGCAATGAATATGGATACTGGCCCATAGAGCCACACCCAAAAAGAAATCCAAATGGATCTAATGAAAATTATGGGACAGACCAAAAAGAAATCAAGCAAAAGTCCTAAAATAAACCAAATACTCTATAAAGCTATATGAATGTTAGTATCTGTGGAAAGGATTACTATTGCCTTATAGACCAGTCACATTAGATGTGGCTTTTACAATAAAATTCATAGAATCTAACTGATTCTCAAGGCTTTAAGAAAAAAGGGTTTACTGAGTCAAAACTCCACCACATTTGTAAGATTCCTTTCAACATAACCATCAAAGAGTCACCAGCTGATCTTTAAACTTGTTTAGTGACAGATAGCTTAGTAACTCCTGAAAAACCTATTTCTTCTCCAAAAAAACACAAACACCAGAAATTTCTACTGTTATTAAGTTAAAATTTGCTACTCCAAGTCTTTCTATATCCATCTTCTAGAAAAAAGCACATCTGAGGGTTTCCTAAAATGTATGCATATTGTTCCTAAAACTTCCTAGAATTAATGTATATATAACACATATATTTTGTGTGTGCATTTTTCTGCATTGAGAATTTATCAAAAGTACCCATGATTCATAAACAATAACAATCACTGTTCTGGAGATCTACATAGAACAAACTAGCCCTATTCTGCATGAGAGATATTTGAAACAAAAATCATACAACTACAAATCTTCCTTTTTCAAGTCAACCATATGTAATTCTTTAATCTGTTTCTCATTTATCAATAGCTTATTTAACTCATTCTATTTCTTCAATCTGTTCAATGTTACCTATAAAATAGGGCTCCCAAACAGATCCAATATTCCAGGTATTCTGCAGCACTAATGGAGTCAACTTGCTACCCCCACCCCTTTTCTTCCACTCTACTTCACTTAGTAAAGTCTAAGAACTCAACTGTTTCTACTGATGCCGGGTTTTGTGAGCAGACATTATTCTATGCCAATATGACTAAGAATGCAGGACAAGGAGACTGTAATGCCATGACAGAGTTCTTCACTTCCCTGGCAGGATGCATGGCCCTGAGGATTTGGTAGAAAGTGAGTAGGAAAACACCTTCATACCATCTAACATTACCAAAATACCAGACTACATCTGTCAGTAGACCATTAAACTGACTTAATACTCCCTATCAGAATCTTTGCTAGAGGACAGAGGAAAGGAGATTTTAATTAGTCTCCCTAGCTCTTCTGTATTAATAAGAAGAGAAAGTAAAGTTGAAGAGAGGCACCCAGAAGGGCACATCAACTGATGAAGAAGTGATTCTTTCTTACTCTTCTCCCTTTAACCACCTACTTCAATAGCTCCCCACCTCTGGAAGTCACTAATCAGATCTGTCCACGCACAAGACTTACATCCTATTATAATTTGCTAAATGGGCTTTCTCAAAATTAAATAACTAGAGTTCTACCACACTGATCAGTGGTTGCCAGGGGTTAGAGGTATGGGTAGATATACCCATAAAAGGAAAACATAGGGAATGTTTTGAGATGAGGGATATATTCTGTATCCTAAATGTAGTGGTGGCAACGGGTATCTATACACAAGCTAAAATACAAAACTGTACATCAAAAAATATGTCTATTTCACTTTATGCTAATTAAAAAGCTTTAATCAGAAGAAACTGAAAAATCTTTTTCTGCACCCCTAAAAAGATATCAAAAAAAGAGAAAGCAAAAGAACTACTGCTGTTAAATTACATGCTGCATAACTAGAATTAAACTTACTCCTTCTTGTCTCTGCTTCTTACAATTCTTTCTGCATAAATAATTGAATGTATGTATTTTAGTGGAGCTTACTTCAGCCCTGAATATAAAATGCTACTTTTTAATTGATCTGTGAATCATACCTTAATTTAATCCAAAGAAAGGCAGTTTATGAGATGGTAGAATTCTTATGTCAGAGATTTTTTTTTTGCTGAGGTCTAAATTCAACCTCAAATGATCTCAGATTGAATCCTAAGATATGATACTATAACTCCATTGGCATTGTAGAAACAACTTCAGGATCTTCACATGCCTGATTTGGGGGCCTTCACTGCAATGCCATTGATCAGAGAGTTTGAGCTCTTGCTGTAGGGGTGATGCATTGACTTTCAGATTTTTTTTTCTCAATGATATGATAGGAGTCTGCAAAATACAGACTGATTCATAAGTCAAGCACAAGGAAATGAAAAAGAGAAAGGAAATAGATACAGCTAGAAAGCAAACTATAAAAAAAATACACCAAGTTATCAGTACATAAGCATGAGTTTGTCTTTAACACAAGTGAGAATTAACAGAGAAGAAAAGAGTAAAGCAGATCCAACAAAGGTTTTTGTCGAAGCAACTGTTCAGTCCTAGGAGGCTCCGCCAGCTGTCTGCTTGAGTGAGGAATCCACAGCTATGGCTTGCTGGTTGCAAAGCTGGGAAACGAATCAGAATTGAAGCCTCATTGCCATAGGAACACTAACTTCTGCATTTTCCTTTTCCTCATAAAACTGTACATGAGAACAGTTAATAAGTTTCACATTTCTTGGCTTTATAAAAGAAAGAGCTTAAGATGTGCAGAACTTGGCAATATTCTTCAAGTTTGGAGGGTTGATGGAGTTTTCAGAGTATTCCTACAGGATGTGTTCTGATTCATAAAAAAGGAAAAGAATTAAAATATGAAGAAAAGTATTTTTTATAAGGATGACCAATTACATTGCTTTTGAGTCAATGAATAAATGTGTATTAATATCTACCCATACCACACCAGAAATTTCTAGACATTAGGGGTAGGGGAGCAGAGAGGTGGAGATGACTAAGATAGAATTCCTGTTTACAAGGTGTTCAGTCTGGTAGGGAAGACATCTAGCTAATAAGGAAGATCCTTTTACCAAAAGGCAAATATCACCATGAAACTGTGTCGGTCACAAGTGTTGCACAGGAACTGATTAACCCTATTGGATTAAAAGTTCTCAAGACAAGAAAATAAAAATATTGTTAACATGTGAGGTGATGAATGTTAACTAAAGTTATAGTGGTAAATAGCTTGGAATATATACATATATCACAATGTTGTACATTTTAAGTTAACACAATGTTAGGTGTCAATTATGCCTCACTAAAATCGAGGAAGAAAAAAACAACCAAAAAGAGAACTCTAGGGCCTCCCTGGTGGCACAGCGGTTGAGAGCTGCGCTGTGGAGCTGTCCGCAGCTCACGATACTGGTTCGCTGCCCAGCTGGGGAGAATCCCGCATGGTGTGGCAGACCTCTCCTGCCTCGCCCACTGCTCCCCTCAGCAGTGTATTTCTGATCTGCCTGTTCTGCTCCCTACTCTGTCTCTGGTGAACCCTCTCGCCGCCCCATGCCTCTGGCCTGTACCCCAGCTTGTGTGTATAAATAAATAAATCTTAAAAAAAAAAAGAGAGAGAACTCTATCAGAAGCATTGGCTGGGGGAAGGGAGGAAAACTTTCCCTAAAACTAACACTAAGTTTTATACCAATGAAGCAAAAGTTAACTATTGGCTAAAAAAGAACATTCTTAGCAGACTTGAGAATGAAATGACCAGGTTAAACAAAAACCAAATTACACATTTGGCCTAAAACCATCCTATTGCCAAGAGTATAATGCTTTTGCTTTTGTTTTTAAGTAGCATTGTTTTAATCCTTGTTAGTGTTTTGACAATATAGGATTCTGCCCCTCGCTTTCAAGGGTTGATTTTAAGATTTGTTTTGTCTGACCCTTTGTTTTCTCTATAGTCCACACATTTAAGTGATACCATTCAATACCTATCTTTCTCCTTCTAGCTTATTTTGCTTAGTATAACCCCTTCCAACTCCATCTATGTTGCTTCTAATGTAACACTTTCTGAACTAAAACAGTAATCAAACCAAAATTCATCATATGCAAATATATATGAAATAAGCTCAAAATAAATTGCATTCTTACAGACTTCTAGAAATTGCCATGGATCTCTATTCCATATAGTATTTAAGGTGTGTAGCCTTTCTTTTAAAGTATTTTTTTATTAAAGATTTTATTTTTATTTATGTATATAAGCTGGGGTACGGACCAGAGGTATGGGGTGGTGAGGGGGTTTACCAGAGACAGAGTGGGGAGCAGAACAGGCAGATTGACTGAAACACACTACTGAGGGGAGCAGCGGGCAAGGCAGGAGAGGTCTGCCACACCATTAAGGTGTGTAGTCTTAATAAAAAAAAAACAAACACATTTCTGAGTCTGATTCAAGAAAACAAAATTGCCACAGTTACCACTTTAAAATTCACAAGTATTCTTACAGCATTTATATCTCAAATTTTCTGTGTTCCCCATTCCTCCATTAAATATGATTATTTTTCATAGGTCCAGTACATAATTATATTGTGGTTAAGATGTTACATATGCTATTTAGATAAACTGCGGATTTTTAAAGCTGGCTCTTTAGTTGTTCTGTCACTATGAATGAGCTAACTCCAATGTTTCTATATTCACTAGCCTAAAAGTTAGAGGAAATATTAGAAAATTAGAAAATAGATGTATTACATCCTCACCTGTGAATCTTAAAGATAATGAGTTTGTTGTGTGTTACAACACTGACACCACAATCTCAAACTATAGGGGAGTTAGATGACTATAATTAGATGACAAAAAATAATCAATGTTAGAATAGTAAAAGCTATTTATAATATTTTTTAATAAAACAAAGGCACTAATCAGTCTAAATTTGAAGAAATAAAAATAGATGTGTCTCATTAATAAACAGCATGTAGAGAGAGTTGTAAAACCAATATTCTAATGAAAATGACTAGCTAATGAAAATGGGTTTATTATAAAGGGCTTAATTGTGGTGAAACTCATTCTTAAGAAATTCCTCATATTTAGGCTTCAGAAAAGCTTTAAATATCTGATACCAACAATGGAAAAAATGCTTTGAGTTGGAGATTCAATTACCTAATTATTATTAAATTTGCTAGAAAGAATTAGTACCACTCTTTTTTTATAATGATGAAACTAAAATGGCAAAAGCTAGAAGTAATTCCAGGATTTTCATTATGTTATCTATTCAACAATCTCTGGCTCATGAATTAATATCTTGCTTAAGAGTACCATCTCTCCTAGCAGGATGAATGCTACCTTAAGTAGGCAGAGATTTGCAAAATCAGATTTACAAAAGGAATTTGTACTATTTTGCTCACTATGTACCATCACTGAACAGTTCTAGTATCTAATTTAGGGTAATTTGTTTTAATATGAACACTATTTTGACAAAATTACACAAATCTTTTCTACATTCTAATGTATGGATATTCTACATCTAAAGCATTTGTTTCCTTGGTGGTACAATAACTTCATAGTGGTGGCTAATTTATTCCTGCCAGGGCTACTTTGATCATCTGTCTAAAAAGACATTGAAACTGAAGCACTTTTTCTATTGGCAGCCATTTAATATACTCTCATTTTATGCACAGTTCGCACAGTGGAATACAGCTGTTCACTTAGTGCCTCAGCCTACCAAAGAAAATGATGTAAAGAGCATTGTTTGTCCTTTCCTTTGTGCTCTCAAAGAGGAAAGACATTCTAACGTCATATTTGCAAAAAGTAATCACCACATCATGATATGACTGGAAACGTGAACATTTTATTAGGAACTGCCAATTATACCATCACAAATAAAAAGAACTCTTCACTAGAATCAAATAATAACTCCAGTAAATAGACTTAAAATATCCAGCAGTTTGTTCAATCAGGTTAAAATAATTATTGAACAATTGACAATCTGCTATTACGGTGAAACAATCTGGAACTATCAAAGAAATTGAACAACACTTATAAGTCTATAAATACAACTTAACACACAAAACTGTCATGAGGGATATATATCTGCAGAGTGAGTTGAAAGTCTCTAAACATTAAAATCTGATATAGCAAATGCTAAGTGTTTTAAATTAATACAATTAGCTGGCTGATGATGCTAAAAAAAGGATGGCCATGCTATTCAGTTTTCCTCATTAAATGCTTCCCTTTTTATCTAGGCCAACTTGACAAATAAAAGTGTTCTTTTCAGTTGTTTAACTTTTGACCTCTTGTAGTAAATTCGTTATCATTCTCTCGCAAGACTTGGATTCATCTTCTCCAGGCTCACATGGACCCCTGATTCTGCATCCATGCCTGCATCCTCCCACTGCCCTGCTTTATTTCCCTCCCTCACCCCTACTAGACAATACCTTCCTTGAGGACAGGAATAAGCAAATATCTCTCAACTTTGCATCTGCAGGACTTAGAATAATTCCTGGAACATAAGTATTTGTACTATAAACACTTGGTAAGTGCATAAAACAACCAATTCAAGAGAAAATCAAGTTCAATATAATGTGAACTATAGTAACAATTTATCTCGTGCCTTCCCTCTGCCTCTCTCATTGCCCTCAACCCTCCTCTTACCCCTCCTCATTTCTCCCTCCTAAAATGCAATGTATAATAACTATCACTGAAAAAGGAAAGAATGATTTAACCAATGTCTGGTCCATAGCCAAAGTACATCATATTCTCAGTAAGTAATTTTTGAAGGAGAGGAGGGAGTTGACGGGGAGAGAAGAGGGGTTACAGTTAAAAAATAATCCTTTGAGATGTTTGTTTTTAAGGTCTATCATAATATGAAGAAAAGTTTCTATCTTGCTTTCTCCTCCTTTGCCTTTGATGCAGTTTATTATCAACTCAAACAATCCATCTATGTTTCCACAAGGCAACTGTAATTATTAATTTTTGGTTGAGATGTAACTCAGTTGATATTCAAACATTTCTATTAACATAAAAATGTGATTGGGGGGCCTCCCTGGTGGCGCAGCGGTTGAGCACTGCACTGTGCAGCTGTTGGCAGCTCATGATGCGAGCTCGAGGCCCGGCCGGGGAGAGTCCCACAGGGTGCGGCAGACCTCTGCTGCCTCACCCGCTGCTCCCCTCAGCAGTGTATTTCTGATCTGCCTGTTCTGCTCCCCGCTCTGTCTCTGGTGAGCCCTCTCGCCGCCCCACACCTCTGGTCTGTACCCCAGCTTGTGTGTATAAATAAATAAATCTTAAAAAAAAAATGTGATTGGGTTTCATATACATCTTGAGTTTTTCTCTAATTCCTCTTGCCTTATTAAATTTCCTAAAGATGAGACATTATTTAAAGATTTCACATTGAGAAAGATCAGTTCTGGTGTTCCACATTGTAGCCCATTTCTCTGATGAAGAAATAAATATGCTCATTGTCTATCAGACTGTCAGTTTATAAGGAAATCAATTACACCAAATGATGGTCAAAATCCCAGAAGTGCAAAAAAGTCAAACCCACATCTTCCCAACCACTTCAGGTGAGGAAAAAATAAACAGCATGTGGAATCTGGATTATGGGTTCAGTTTAATTCAATCAATGTTTGAATATTTGTTTAATTCAATCAATGTCTGAATATTTGTTTCCTGGATGTTTGTTAAATATTTGCATGGGGGAATCGGGTTAATCAATGCATAAAAGTAGCCTGACTTCACAGTAACTTTTGGTATAATTAGGAAAAAGAGAAAGCTGGAAATGCTGGCTTTTTATGAAGTCGATTTCTATACTGACCAAATAATAGGAAAGAGAAAATTGGGGGGCAGATTTTTTTTTTTAAGAGAAGAACATATAGGTGACATTTTTGTGTGTTGTTACAGTTAATTTTTCTAGATTAAGCAGGTATTAGCATACGTCTGTGATGGTATTAGATGTATTGCATGTTCCTTTTTAAATCAATTGTAGCCATTGAAATTGTCATTTTCAAATAAAAGTTTATGTACTTGTAATGAAAGAGAGCTATGATAGTGATAACTTTGTCTTTTGATATACTTTTCAAGAGAATTGAGTCTGTATAAGAGAAACATTTTGAGAGTTTTAGAAAGAGGTTTTAATTTATTAATTTTAAAACTCAGTCCAGCACAATATTTTCAGTGAGCATATGCTATGAATCACTGATTTTCATCAGCTGAGGGGTGTTTTCAAATTGTTAAAGTGGAGCAGTATGTAAAACAGACAACATTACTTTCATCTCCACCATATACAAGAATGCAAAACTTCATCCAAACCACTATCTCAAAATGCACATCCAGGACGAGAGCTTATAGTAGGTGATCACTACTCACGAGGACTAGACTCTTGGGTCAACCCTGCCCTATCTATTAAAAATAAATATCTCCCTTGTCCCTATGTGCCCTCATGCTTGAAATTCTCTCTTTACAGATCTATCATTTGGGTAAACATTATCCTCTGATTAAAAAAATAATGCAGAGAAATAGAATAAAACTTTCAGCTACCCATAAAAATCATAAATTACATGACTGGAAGCAACCTTTGAAATCAACTCTCTCCACCTCTGCCCTGCAGAGTGTCCATGCCTATTGATAACCCTGCTTAAGCCATTCTAAAATGACGGGGAAGAGAGAAAGTGGTACAGATGGAGAAGGCCAAGTGTTTCAAAGACAGAGGTCATCTTTCCATAGTTATTAGGAACTGATGCTGATCTACTTAGTTTATGCCACCACATATCTTGACATATTATCAAAAATATGGATTTTGAAGATATGTAGAACAACTATCTTCATCTTTTCAGCATTGGTTCCTTATAATAACTAGAAAATGAAATAAGATTTTATGGCAAGTGTTAGTTTATTCCTGTATTTTTCCCTTTTTTAAAAAAAAAGTATCTTCAAACTGTGTAAATCTGGTACCAGATCTTACATGAAAACAGTCACCTTTTTCTAAAGTCAAGTCATTCAACAACCATTTCATTGACAATTCATGGTAGCACTTACAAGGGTATTGAAATACCACTCAATTTTATATCATCTTCGGTTTTCTACCAGAGCTCAATCCACATGATTACTCATCTCGACTAATATGTATATTCTGTGGGGGCATGGATTTTAATTTTATTCATAGCTACATACTGAGTCTCTAGAGCACATAAATAATTATGGAATAAATCAATAAGTGACTATCATCCTATGTTTCTACAAGGTTGGAAGAGGCTTTATAATAAAAGAAGAGGATAGCATGACTACCAATAAGTTTGTTTTATATAAACAACAAAAGTTGTAATAGTGATGAAAGAGAAAAGAGAAAGGGAAGGCATTAGTCAGTATTTCTTGCATCTCTACCTGTACCAAATGTTTTACGGAC
This sequence comes from Scalopus aquaticus, assembly GCA_004024925.1. Lineage (NCBI taxonomy): Eukaryota > Metazoa > Chordata > Mammalia > Eulipotyphla > Talpidae > Scalopus > Scalopus aquaticus. The sequence continues at coordinate 24,652 of PVIJ01000177.1, forward strand.
AAGGTTTCATCCTCATAGCACCCTCTAAGATTTCATTACCCCCATTTTAAGGTTAAAAGACTGAGGCATAGAAACATTAGTCACTGGCGTAGAGAACAATACTGGTTATTGTAAGTAAAATTTAAACCTACGCTGATTTTACTAAAAAATCATTCTACATTGTTCTTACTGAACCATGTCTTGTCAAACTTCCAAAATAGGGGGAAAATTTTGACAAGTGTTAATGCAGAGGTGAAATGGGAGAATTGGGGGGTAGGAATAATAAAAGAGAACCTCACCAAAAAGGAACATAAATGCTTCTGTTTAAAAAGCTAACATGAATCTGAGAAAGGTTTTCAGAAATACAGTACAAAAACTCTTATATATTCAAATTTCATTGGTTTTGACATTTCTTTAATTGAGATGTAGTATATATTTTTCTAGTTACAAATATTAATGATCATACCAGAGAAAAACTTCACTAGCCATCCATACGTTTTCCCTATTAGAATTTTCACTTATAGGAGGACTGTAGGGGGACCAAATAAGGGTTCAGGAAAATAAAATAACTACAATAAATTAAAAAAACAAAATCAACAGGAAACTACTAACCAGAGACACTCTGCAGGGGAGGGGGAAGGAGAGGGATCAAAACAGGAGAGGGAAGAACACAAGGGATTATGGTGATGTGCACGGGTGAGTTGGTGATGGGAATTTTACAGGGACAACATCTGAAAGGAGAAACATGCATTGTACAAAAAGGAAGAATGATGTAAAATAAAATAAAATAAGAATTTTCAGATGATTTCAAGTATTCTCAATGGTTATAAATAATTTCAATAGCTAATGCAATCACTCCATGTACTGGGGAAAGTACACCTGACTATTCAGTAAATGAATAATTAGATAAGCTAGAAGACAAAAGTAGAGGGTTCATATTGACAAACCTAAATGTAACTTGAGATTCTGGGGAAATGGGTAAGTTCATCTGGGATGCATTAAATGCTATATGGGATCAGGGCTTTATCTCCACAAGTTGCAAGAAGACACACTGCACTCTAGGGAGGCATAAGTTAAACCGAACTGGATTAAAGTTTATTAGACTGATCAGGCAGTGAGCTAATAAGCACTCTGCTTCCCAAGTCACATTATCTACCCTGGCTGAAAGGGGCCATGACTGACATCTGCAAATGAGTTTTAAATACTTGATATATGGACACAGAACATGTTTGGGCAACTACAAGCCAAACCAAACTAAGCCAATCTAATGTTGAAGTCACACTAATGTCAACTGAACCAGATATACAGAACCCAGAGTAGTAAATCTAAACCAGCATGCTATGTATATATTATTTTTTTAAAAAAAGAAAAATATTTCATTATCTGTAAGTCAATAAATATTAACAACCATCACCAGGTCAAGTTTTAAGGGAGGACTGAACCAATGGAGTGTTAATCCAGGTCACTGAACTTGGAAAATCAGAAATCAAAAATGAACAAAAGAACATAATAGAATTGGGCAAGCACAACATACTGAAATGACAGAAGAGTGTTTGCATCCCTTTCCAACCTACAGGGCAATTCTCTAGTATTTTCAGAGTTAAACTTTTTAAAGATTTATTTATGCATACAAGAACTGGGGTGTAGGCCAGAGATGCCAGGGGTGAAAGTATTCACTGGAGACAGAGTGGGGAGCAGAACAGGCGGATCTACTGAAATTCACTGCTGAGGGGAGCAGCGGGCCAGATAGGAGAGGTCTGCCACACCATGTGGGCTGGCTCCCTGGCCAGGGATCGAACTCATGACGCAGTAGCTGACAATAGATTGATAGTGCTATGATTTAAACCCTGCTCCACCAGGGAGGCCCAAAGAGTTAAATTATTAAGCTCATTCATAGTCCTTTGAAGAATAACTATGTACATTATGCATTTGTGCCTACAAGCATAACTTGTATTAACAGGAAAAAGTCAAACAATGACACTTAATGAAAAATTATTGATAATTATATAAGACAGCTAGAGTTCCGTGGTTAAAGTGAAACATCAGCTCCATTTTGTTCATACACAAAGCACTAGTTATCTATCAACATGCTAACTGACCTCTCTTTTTAAAATAGCTTTACTGAGGTTTATAGACCATAAAATATGTCCATTATAATTTTTAATTAAATTATTTTTAGCAAAGTTATAGGATTGTACAATTATCACCAAAAATCAGTTTTATGATATTCTATTAACCTAAAAAGATCCCTCAGGCCATTTACCATCAATCCTGCTCCTACCTTCAAACCCAAGCAATGACAGACCTGCTTTCTCTCTGTAAGTTTGCCTTTTCTGAAATGTGTATTTAAATACTCAAACAACATGTGGTCTTTTGCATCTGACTTCTTTCACTGAGCATAATGGTGTGAGGTACATCCAATTTTTGTAGTACATGTAAATAGTTTGTGCTTTTGTGCAGTCAAATAGGATTTTATTGTGTGCATACAACATATTTTGTGTATCCATTTATCATTTGATGGAATTTAGATTATTTCCAGTTTTGGATTTTGAAGAATAATACTGCTATGAACATCTGTGTACAAGCCCTATGTGGATGTATGTTTGCATTTCTCTTGGGTAGATAGGATTACTAAGACATAAGGTAAATTTATGCTATCTTTTTAAAAAACTAAAAAACTTTTTCAACGTGACTATACCACTTACAGTCCCAACAGCAATGTATGAGAGTTCAAGTTCTTAACATCTTCACCATCACTTGATATTACCATTCTTTTTAGTTATAGTGACACTTCTGGGTATTTAGTGGAATCGCACTGTGATTATAATTTGCATTTCCCTACTGAATAGCGATGTTAAGCATCTATTCATTTTGATGTCTTCTTGAGTGTAATGTCTATTCAAATATTATACCCATTTTTTCAATTAGCTTGTCTAATTTCAATTGAGGGAGCTCTTTATATATTCTGTGTTGATACAATTTATTAGCTATATGATTTACAAATATTTTGTCCAATCTGTGTCTTTTTTTTAAAGATTTATTTATTTTATGCATACAAGCTGGGGTACAGGCCAGAGATGTGGGGCGGCAAGAGGTTTCACCAGAGACAGAGTGGGGAGCAGCACAGGCAGATCAACGGAAATACACTGCTGAGGGGAGCAGCAGGTGAGGCAGGAGAGGTCTGCCGAGCCATGTGGGTTTCTCCCTGGCCAGGCATCAAACTTGCATGGACAGCTCCACAGCACAGCACTTAACCACTGTGCCACCAGGGAGGCCCCCAATCTGTGTCTTATCTTTTTATTAATGGTGACTTCTGAAGAGCTTAAAGTTTTATAAAGTTCAGATTATCTTTTTTTTCCTTTTATGAGTCCTGCTTTTGGCATCATATTTAATAAACATAACTTTTATAATTGCCAGCATATTTACCATTTATTATGCTTTTCATCTTCTATAGATTTAAGTTATAATCTAATGTCATTTCCTTTCATTCTAGGTATTTCACATCCCTTTGTATTCCTTTTTTTTTGAGTTTCACTTTTTGCTTTATTTGAAAAAATGTGAACAAGATTAATTAAAAATATGGACAGATTAGACATTGTTGCAGTAGAGTGGTTTGGCAAATCACTGTATATAGGAGTGTTATGAAATGAAGTGTTTAATCCTTGGATAAAATCCAGTTGTCCTCTAAATGGAAGTAAAATATCCTTCTTAAGATCACTGAAGCTCTGGGTTTCTTCTAGAATAATCACCTTTGTAAGGTATGGATTGTATCTAGGAGCTGTAACCTATATTATACAGGAACCTGGCAGAAGAAGATAATAACCTCAAAATATATTGGTTCCATTGGGGCAGAACTATTGGGCAATGGATTTTTATTCTGATCAAAACTTGAACCTTTATACCTAGGTGCACCTGTTTCATTTTTCACTCCAGAGGAATGAAAATTTTTCACAAGGATATTTACATAACAGCTGCAACATAATTTCAAAACACTGGACCCAGATGTACTTGTAATCTTGCATCCCATCCCTAAATGGATACTAGGAGTACCCATTTGTATTTCTATTTGGGGAGTTCATTTTACTTTTACACTGATTTTCTTTCTTCATGTCAGGATTTCTGTAAGTGTAGGTACTTGAAAGATATCTTAAAACATCATCATGAAGAGTTAAGCTCTGGAACTGTAATGTCCCAATTGCTAGAACACCATTATCAAATGAGTACCTGGTTGCCGTGCACCCCAATAGAGGTTGTCCCAATAGAGGGCAGAAGTTGGTTTTGAGGCACTCCGGGACTGCCACAGTTTCAGATTGAGTTGATACATCAATTCAAAAATATCAGGCAAATTTCTTTTCTTATCATAGTAGTTAAGATTTTCCTTTCCTTTCAAAGCTTTTGAAAACTTTGAATTAATCTGGGTTCATTAAAGACATGATATAATGTCCAAAAATAGATGATTGGATCAAGAAGATGTGGTACATATACACAATGGAATACTATTCATCATGGAAAGAAGATGAACATGTGCAATTTGCAGCGACATGGATGGAATTAGAGGGGATCATACTCAGTGAAATAAGCCAGAAAGAAAGAGAAAAATATCGAATGGTTTCACTTATAACAGGACTATAAGGACCAAATAGGAGAGAGACAATTAGCAGGGGGGGGGGGGGGGAAGTGGAGGGAGGGAAGGAAAAGGGCACAAAATGGAATAGAAAAGAACACAAGGGACAAGGGACGATGGAGATTGGAGATGGATCACGGGTGAATTGGTGGTGGGCTACCCAAGGGGAATACAAAATGTAAAAGACATAAATAACAATAAATATATATATAAAAGACATGATATGTATTCAGTTACTAGTGATAGTTTTGTGATTCCAGGGTCTTTTCCTTCACTAGTTATGAGATATTTAATTAAATGAAGCAGCAGTTCCTGCCCTACAGTATTTCATAGATTTCCCTAGACTGTGAGAGTGGGTGATAGAACTGTAGTTTTGGGAAACATTTTTCAAAAATACTTCTATCTCATCCTGGTTGTGGTAGTTGAAATCTACCACCAATATCAAAGGCAGCAGCAGCCCTAGCAAGAGGCATGAGAAGTCCATGTTCCCTACATGGGCACACATTTCTGCCCTCCCTTTTATTATTTTTTTTAAGGCAATTCTAGCAGTAAATTCACTTAGACTTACACTTAGAATTATCTTTATTTCATCTTTATCTCTCTTTCATTTATAAAGGATTTTTTGTCTTTCCCCACTTTGAATATGTCATTCTAGTCTCTTTTGCCCTCCATTTTTTCTGAAATCATATATTAAACATTTTTAGTACCTCCATATATAATAACTTTTTGTCTCTTGTCACTTTGAATAGTTTGACAATGGTGTGTCCAGATTTGTATCTATTTGTGTTTATCCTACTTAAAGTTTGTCAAGATCCTTGAATCTCTAGATTAATTTTTCTCATTGAATTTGGAAATTTCATTTTTCAAATATTTTTTCTACTTCTTTTTCACTGTTCTCTTTCTTTGAGACTCCTATTGTATATGCATTAGTACATGTATTATTGTATAGGTCTCTAAAGTTCTGTTTTCCTCCACTTTTTTCTGACCATTTTTCAAATTGGTTAATTTCTCTTGTTCTATCTTCAAAGTCACTATTTTTTTATCTTTTCTGCTTTCAGCCTATCTATTGAATTTTCTTATTTGGTTAAGGAACTTACCAACTAAGGAATTTCTACTTGGTTCTATATTATAGATTCTACTTATTGATATTCCATATGTATTAAGCCACTGTCACCATGTTTTCTTGAATTATTAAATATAGTTATGCAGTTGCTTTAATTCTATTTATAGTAGTTACTTTGAAATCTTTTCTGTGGGAGCTCCGGTGATGCAATCTGTTAGCATGTGGTACTTATATGAAATCTTTCCTGCTAAATCCAACATATGTGTTTACTCAGAGTCCTTTTGTATTAGCTGTTTATTTTTTTTCCTAGGTAAAGGAAAAAACTCATAATATTTTTCTGTTTCTATTCATTTCTCATGATTTTTTTTTTTTTTGAAAACTAGGTATTTAGCAATGTCTAGCAACTCTGGATCCTGATCCCCTCAAGAATTGAAGATGCTGTTTTATATTCATTTTATTTTGCTTTTTAATGACTTGCTTGGAGTTAAACTATAAACTCTCTCTTCCCTCTGCATTGTGGGAACTGATGTCTCTGCTCAACTTTTCTTACTCTTTTTTAGCCGAGTTTCCCAAGAGTCATCATAACTGCATAGTAGTCCACCAGTACTCAGAGAATGTATTCAAACATCTTGAGCTAATAAGATCTGCTGATGTGGGTGGGTTATTAAACTACTTTCAAGTCTTCCTGGCTTTTCCTTTTTACAAGGCACTCTAGGCTCTTTCCTGCTTATGTATACAGTCTACAAAATGTGCAAGCTCGTCTAGACCTTCAGTTGCTATCATAATGCCTATTAACTATTTGACTTGTCAGCTGGAGACTGTAGGTTTTCTCCATTTTCTTCTCCATTTGCTATTGTTACTAATACCACTGAACTTGGATTTTTTTACCCTCCATTCCAATTTAAGCCAGCCTTCTCTGGCAGTGAGACTTATGTTTTTTTCATAGATAGCCCTGGCTTGGTTTTATTATTGTGCTAAACAGGCTGAGGAATCATGAGGAAAAAAAGGCAGAGAAGGAAATAGCCCCAGGCAGGAACACCACAAACTCCTACTGTTCTTAACTAACATTCAGCAGTTTTTTGATGAAGAAAACATTTCTCCATTTGTTGTTTGCCTTTAGTTGATTTGTAGAGGTGGTTGTTGGCAATTTTATCCTGTTTTACAGTGGTGCCTTTTTTACTGTGGAGAGAGCACTTAACATAAGACCTACCCTCTTAGAAGATTTTTAAATGTACAATATTGTATTATCAGCTATAAGCACAATATTGTAGAGACGAACTCCAGAATTTATTCTGTTGTATAAATGAAACTTTTTACCCATTGATGAGCAACTGTTCATTTTCTCTCCACTCAGCAACCCCCCATCCCCACAGCCTCTGGCAACTACCATCATGCTCTCTGCTTCTATGAATTTAACAATTTTAGTTATCTCCTCTAAGTGAAACCATACAGTATTTGTCCTTCTATGTCTGGCTTTATTTCACTTAGTGTAAAATCCTTATCATTCAACCACATTGCTTTTGGCAAGATTTCCTTTTTTTAACAACTGAATAATAATCTATTATACATATATCCTTCATTTCTTTATTCACTTATCATTACATGGACTTTTAGGTTGTTTTCACACATCTTGGTATTTTTGAATAGCACTGCAATAAACATGGGAGTGCTAATATCTTTTTGATTTCTACATTTCAATTCTTTCATATAAATACCCAAATGTGGAATTACTGGAAAATATTGTAGTTCTATGTTTAGTTTTTAAGGCATTGCCATGCATTTTCCAAGCCAGTGGCACCATTTTGTATTCCTGCTTAAGTGTACAAGGGTCCCAATTTCTTGTGAAGCCATTAACCCTGGACATTTGTTTTTTTGGGAGAATTTAATCAAAGGAATTATGAAGGGATAATTTATAAAGTTTAACATTGCTTCTCACCTGGGTGTGATCATTTCTGCTCTCAAGAAATAACTGGAGATATTTTTGGTTATCACAGGTTAGGAATTGCTACCAGCATCTTGTGGGTAAGGTAAAGGATGCTAAGTATCTTGCACTGTATAGGACACCCATAACAAAAAATTATCCAACCAAAACATCAATATGTCCCAGTTGAAAAGCCAGGGTTTAAAAAAATAAATATCAGTAAAGGTTGATGAATTCCTCAAGGAGTCACAAATGCAGGAAGGGGTTACCACTCAGGCTCAAAAGGTCATGATAAGAGAGGCAATACCAGATCCTAGTTAGACCTATGTAGTATTGAAAAGGGCCATGAGACAGGAGCTGACTCACGTTTTATGGGGCCTATGTTAATTTAGGATACCCTTTAAGAAAAAAATAATGCAAAATTACAATATAAAATATGGCATGAAAACAAACACTTTAAAAATAAAAATTCACAAAATTTTTAATCTAAAATATACTGGAGAGCCTCCCTGGTGGCGCAACGGGTTAAGTCTCAGTACTATGAAACTATCCGCAGCCACTGCAGCACAAGTTGGATTCCCAGCCAGGGAACGTCCCACATGGCACAGCATCTGCGTCTCCAGCTTTCTGCTCCCCTCAGCAGTGTACTTCAGTAGATCCACCTATTCTGCTTCTCACTCTGTCTCTGTGAATCCTCTCACCACCCTGCACCTCTGGCCCACATCCCAGTTCTTGTATGCATAAATAAATCTTTTTTAAAAATTAAAATAAAATATATTGTGAAGATAACAAAATCTAGAAAAATAGCTAAATTTTTTTTTAATAACCTAGAAGACACAGGTTTGGAATACCTTTTTTATCACTTTTTTTTTGGTTGCATATTCTGATTTCTTCTTTACATAATAATCCTATAAAATCAATTTTTATAGGAAGAGAAAAATAAATCATTTTCTCTAAAATAATATGCTGGAATTTGTTCTCATCATTAATAATTTACAAGTTTTTTACAACTTCATAATTCCTACTATGTAATTTTTTGGTGTTTATTCAAATCTGGGGAACTCTCCAACAAATTTCTATTATATAGAAGATTTCGAAGCATTTAAAGTTTTCTTGTGGAGTAACTAATATTAAATATTGTTTGAGTTGACAATAGTCATTAACCAGTGTGCCCTAACTATCCTCATTATAGTGTCTTATTGTGGATTTTATATTATCTTCATCAATGTCAGTAATTCATGTCAAAGCACCAGTAAATTTATCTTTCTCCAAGGTATCTGTATGATTCATTCCTCTTTGCTAATTAGATTATCAAACAATTGAAGAGTGTATTCATTCTTTCTATTCATAATTTATCTCTTCCTCTTAATGAATTGCAGTTTTTATTATAATCTGCAAAATATGTGTTTTATTTCTCAATATCAGGTACCTGCTGATTTAACCACTCAATTGATCACTTTTCTTTCAGATCTCATGGGTTTAAATTCTGTTTTTAATATTCAGAGATGATAAAAAATGTATCCTTCACTTACTTCCCAATAGTCTCGAATTCCTCACTTGTATTATTGAGATTTTCTAAATGTCTTTTTTCAAACATACTCCTTAATGTCATAATATTTTTCCTTTCCACAAAAACACATAATATGTGACTATATTGTTGGACCCCTCTCTGAGCCTTTGAAAGCGCCTGTATAGTTGAGTGTCTCTGAAGTTTAAGCTTCCTTCATTTTAGGGAAATACTTTCCCAAATAAATTCACTGTCAAATTTATATCCACAAAGAAAGACACAAGGAAAATAAATACCTCAACGTCATGTGCTGCTGGTCCCTATCATTGACAAAGCCCAAATGGATTACAAAGAGGGGAACCCAACTGTACATGGTGACAGGATATGGTACTCTGGTGGGGGTGTGGTATGGTAATGTGCATCTGAGAATGTGTGAATCAATCACCGCAAACAATATTTAGTGTTGTAAAACAATGTCACTTCATGAAATAACATAAAGAAGCACCTGCTAGGCTAAGTATGCAACAAAGCATATTCATCCCATAACACATTCACATATCATAATCATTTTGAAAGCTTCAACACATGTCTTCTAATGGTGTCACTCTATGTAATGAGATATGCAAATTAGAATGTTATAGAGAGTCTTAATTACATTATATCATTCAGAGTTGTAAATGTTCAGCTAGCTATAGCCCAGGTAGGGCAGTCAGAAGAAGAAAAGAAAAAAAATTACTTTTGACTGTTTGACCCAAAAATTATATAAACCTACACTGCTAATAGACTTATTAATATGCTCCTCAGTCCTCTACAGTAACAGTAGGTTAACAAGGATGGCCTTTAAGTGATAGAGAAGAGGTTCCTTATAAATGCTCCATGAACCCTTACATCAGTGTTTTGGGGCCCAAGGTACTATTTTACACAGTTCTTTAAAGCTTGTTTTAATCCTTGTGGAATTTAAAAAAAAAAGGCTTAAAGCAAATATGACTTGTCAAGCCTATAGCATAGTAGACCATAGAACACCTGCTACAGAATTAATATATCTCCTGTCACATAATTTCCATGTTGTTAAATAATGACCATAACGTTATTTTCCAAACTCTATTGTCTATCATATTTTGACAAAATATGAAAATGACACTGTCTCAAAGTAAGTAGTGTTTGTTTCAGGAACCATCAACTTCTGAGCAAGCAAGGAATCTCTAACAGATTATTTAACAAGAGCAGAGTCATAAGTTCATATATCCACCTCTGGGGTGCATTATTCTATGCATGCAAGACCAGTTTCCAGAGCAGCAGATTACCAAAACAAAGAATAATATCCCAAATAGATCCATTTAAAAACCACCATCATCCTGTCCGATATCTTCTGCATTCCCTTATATCATCAAAACCATTACACAAATACTTCCCTTTTACCAAGAAACCACTATGTTGGTACCATGTTTTTTCAAAATTGTCTTGACCTTACTCATTTACTGTAGTTTCTTGTATGTTCTGTCAGGAATACTGGTTTTAGAATCAAACAGCTCTAAATAGTCATTTGGGGATTAATAAAATTTGGGAGAAAATTCCAATTTCCCTCAGAAAATCTAATCTTATTATTTGTTCTTTGAAAAGGGCATCCATTTATTCACTTACCCAATGAGAAGTAACACTTGGGTGTTTCACCATTGTTTCATATTGAAGATATTCAAAATATCTAATTATGTTTCCAAAACAAAATACCTGAAAAAGTACCATATTACTGTCAATATCATAATTTTCACATTTAGGAAGTCTCTTCATTTGATATTTTTTTCTTTCTTCCCTCTTGTTCACTCTCTACAGCAAATTAATACCCAAATTATATTAATTTTTTTCTTTTAATGCTCTGACATTCTATTCCTTTTCCTGTCATTCCTTTCCAACACCAATGTTTTTGCCATTTATGCCTAGTTTATTGCATGAGTTTCATAAATCACTTCCATCTGATCAGTTCTAATAAATGCTTCCAAATTAATATTCCAACAATACAATTTTGTCATGTTATTTCTCTTTTGAAAGTCTTACGTGGATCCCAGTAACTAAAAATAATAGTTTAAATTCCTTAGTTCGAAAAACCTTTCAGTTCACCAAAATCTATGCCATGTCACAATTCTGTTATCCACCAAACCTGCTAGGACTGGTTTGGGCAATCTCAAACATAGGAAAGTCGAAGTACAAATAAGAGTATACTCAAATTCAGACAATAGTGTCCAAAAGCAGAAATCAAAGCCAATTTAGAGTTCAAGCAACAGAGTTCATCCACAAATGGATCAGAATCAAGGGACAACGAAAAAAGGACCACTCCTGAAAAATTCCATCAAACATCAAATTAGCCTTTTTGGCCATTGAAATGGCTTAATGATGTCAAGGACCACAATCAAAGAAGAGGGTCCAAATATAACCTTCAAATCTTTACTTGTACACATCATCCAAGGTAAACTTTCTGCTAGGGTACTGGTGATTCTCAGACTTTCAATGAACATCAGAATCACCTATGGGGCTTGCTAAAAGATTTCTGGGATTCACACCAGAGTTTCTGGAGCAGTAGATCCAGAAATTTGCCCTTCTAACAAGTTACTCAGCCAAGTTGAAAAATTAGCTCTGGGGACCACGTTTGACAGTCACTACCCAAGGTAAATGCTTTCTCCTTGTTGGCTCTTAAATATAAATATGCATTCACAACTCCTATAAACTGGTCAAAATTAGTCATTCCACTTCAACTATTTTACAGTCTATTGCTATTTCATTCCATTATAGAACTCTCCCATCCCTGATGATTTATTGTTTATATCTAAGGTTTTGTGTGGTCTGGTCTGGTTTGGTTGACAGTTTCATTGTAAATAGACTTGAATCCTAATTCTACTTCCTAAGATACTAATCTAACTGCTGTGATTTTAAGTAAATTGTTTAAGCTCTTTTCTCATTTGTAAAACAAAGATAATAATGTAGAGCAAGGATCATAATACCTGTCACTATTATGTGAAAATACCAAAATTTTGTTAGTTTCTTACCTACATTTGATACTTTCCAGTTCTGGTTTGTTTTATGAACCTAACATTTGGAGTCTTTTCCCTGCCTTCCCAATTCTAGAGACAAAGTGAGCACCAATCATTTGTTTCACAGGACCTCGTAATTCTTGTCATGAAATTTCCAAGATGAAAAGACCTAGTGGTCATTAAATGTAATGCCTTCATTTGAGATCTTTGTCATAAATGATATACTTGGTAGATGATACATCAGGTTCAATCTACTTTTCCTGATTCTACCTTCTCAGGTAAAAGCTTTTTTTTTTTTTTTTTTGAGGTTAAATTAGCTAGGGGGTCAGAAAAAATAGATAATATGTAGGATTTTTTTATTCAAAAATATCAATTTCCCACAGAGGGATACTAGTCAGCTATGAGAAAAGATAAAGTTTTCCTTTTGCCAACAAATGGAAGAAACCAGAGAGGATTGAGCAAAGTTAGCTAGATGAAGCAAAGTTAGCTAGAAAGATGAAGACACATATTGGATAATTTCACATGCATTAATAATATAAGGAAACAAAGCAAAACAAAACAGTGAACATTGATAACCAAACTTAGTACCAGAGGTAAACAGGGTGGAAGGTAGAAGAAAGAGTAAAGGGGATACAAGGATGGTGGTGGGTGTTTTATTTATGCTTTTGCTTTTTATTTGCTTTTTGTTTTTTCCAAAAAATAAAAAATATATATTAATTCCTTCATACCTTAGTCCATTGTTATACATATATTTTTCTGTATTTGAATAAAGTCAATGGGTTATATCTATGTCTACCATTTTAGAAGTGATATTATACTTTAATCATGCAAGATGTTACCACAGGTAGAATTGAATGAAGGGTGCTTGGTATATTTTAATATTTTTTTTCTTACAAATGCATGTGACTCTACAAAGAAACCCAAAATAAGTTTGATTTTGAAAAAAAAAAAAAGTCATTGGCATGGAATATATGGATGTTTGTTAGCTTTAGGCTGATTTCCAGATACGTTAGTTGATATCTACTTTAGAAAACAAAGCCCTTTAGGGATAGTAAAAAGATATTCCTGGAGTGTGGCTGGAAATACTGAAAGAAGAAAGGGAAACTTATGAAGATAAAAGTAATATAATATGTTATATTAGTTTTATTTACTTGTGATTCTAAAATAAACTTTGAAGTTAGGAAATCATAACATTCTCAAACAGTGCTATGGTTTCACTGTTTTAAACCCTGCTAGCTAACTCTAATATAAGTCTCATATTAGTCAGTCAACAAATATTATTGAACACTTACTATATATGTCAGGATATTGACTTTACCTTTTCTTTTACTTTATACCTAGAGCCAAACAATTTAGAAATGGAGTCATTTGAAAGTAATCCAATCCTTTCAATTTTGGAAACCAAAACAGAGATAAAGCGGTTAAGTCCCTTGCTCAAAAAAATAGCAATATAATTATATAAACTGCACTTTACTATTTCTTGATTGATTTATTTAGGTAATACAAATGCCATTCCTCCTCAGTACAGAATTGAGGCCACTAGAGGGTGAGGAGGGGTGAGGACAAAGTGGAGAAGGGGTACAGTGGTAGACAATAAAGGGGATAGGTACTCTAGAATGGATGGGGTGTGGTGGGTGATGCCCATCTAAGGAGGTGGGAGCCTATTCCTCAGAATCACATGAGTGCCTCAAAAATATAAATTTCAAGTAACAAGAGTAAAAAATAAAATGTTGCTAGAAAACTCAAAAAAATTCATAGGATACATGACAGCAAGAATGAACCATAATGTAAACTATGGACTTTGGCTGATTATGATGTGTCCACATAGGTTCATCAGTTGTAATAAATTTACCAGTATGATGGGGGAATCTCAATAAGAGGGCAGGGTGTATGGGGGGAAGGGTGTAGGAGCTATATGGAAACTCTCTGTAGCCGCCTCTTAATTTTTCTGTGAATTAAAATTATTCTAAAAAAATCAGCTCAAAAATTCTAGTAAAAAAATCACTAATATTATGGTAAAAGTCATTCAAAATTAAGCATCATTCTATGACAGGTTCAGTGTACCCCATTTGGAACTGTTAGTACAGAGTTACCACATTTAAATCACAGATCAGAAAGATTTTACTGGTTCAGGATCCTAACCACAATCTGAACAGGATGAGTAAAAGCAAAACATATTTCATTTCCAAGATAAAATACCAGGTGTGCAAAATAGAGAATAGTAAAAATCTTCTTCCCAGAGTAGACTAGAGCAGATTGCCCAGAGGGCTGAGAATATCACTGGTACCAATCTCACCTTCAAAAGACTCACAACCCTTGCACTGAATTTTAGGCTGTCTTCTGCAATTCAGTACAAAGTTATCGTCCACGAGAAGTATGTGACGTTCCAGGGCCCTGGTCTTCCTCTTAAAAGTTTACTTGTCCCATATACTAACTCCTTTGGCCCTCAAATTTGTTTTAAGAAACAACTATATTACTTAACAATGTAATCTTTCTGGGCCTCCCTGGTGGCACAGGGTTTGTCTCAGCACTATCAAGCTATCACCAGCCACTGCGGCAAGAGTTCAATTCCTCGTCAGGGAGCTAAACCACATGGTGCAGCAGACCTCTCCTATCTTGCCCGCTGCTCCCCTCAGCAGTGTATTTCAGTAGATCCACCTATTTTGCTTCCCACTGTGTCTCTGGTGAATCCTCTCACCCCACCCCCAAACCTCTGGCCTGCACCCCAATTCTTGTACACATAAATAAATACAAATAAATCTTTTTATAAAAACCAATGTAATCTTTCTAATGTGATACTATGTCCACAAGCTTACCGTTTCCTTAGCAAGATAACAATTTGCTTTAGAGGGGCCCTCTAGAGTATCTGTCTCACCTCAAAGGAATAATTCTTCTAGTAGAATTGTTAGGGCCCATGACAGGCCTATGGGGGAAATCTGGGAAGAAGGCTCTTTTGTGACAATTAGATTATATCATGAGCAATGGCAATCTAAGTTTTATAATTTAGAAAGTTGGTATTAAATTTTTCCTTTATATACAACTGAATATCTTCATATTAACTCATTCTGGAATTAGTACAAGATTAAAATCAATGGCTCGGAACCTGGTTTCCAGATCTTAAATTCTGGACATCCAATGTGTTGGACCGAGACTTTGGGCAAGTTATTTTATTCTCAAGTGCTTTCATTTTCCTCCCTATAAAATTGGGAGGTGTATAATACCCTCTTCAAGGGATTGTTTTGACAGTTAATTGAATTAATGCATGCAAAGGACACAGAGTAACCACCCCATCAATGACAGTTTTTGTAGTAGGGCAGCCAGGCCCAGGGAGGGCAGGAGGTGGGACTGGGGGGCCAGGAGAATTGCCAATGAATCTTCTCGCTTTAGCTGAGCTCTCTCTGGCGTTCTCTCATGGTCTCACCTCTCCTGTAGTCTCTCGTCCTCGCATAGCTGTCTTTCAGTAGCCGCCCTTCGCTGAGTAACGCCACCCTTATATCCTCAGCCTCCAGGCTCAGGTGTGCACACTCACGCACGCCCACACCATACTCCAGGTGTTCACAATCAGGCACGTGCGCCCCACACCCACGCTCCCAAGCACCTCCTGCATTAGCACATTCAAGGCCGCAGGTGATAGCCACAGAGGCTAGTGGCGCAAAAAGCCTGATGAATCCATTTACTCTACAGTTGTAAACAACTATTCCATCTGTCTTTTTCCCAAAAGGTTTAAACAAGAAATCAAATGAATAAATAAGACATTATATATGTAAACTAATTCCATATTTATAATGTTGTCTTTTAGGATTAATAAAGTTGTGTCTGGACAGAAGAAACATGCATTCTTGGGGGCCTCCCTGGTGGTATGACGGGTTGTCTCAGCGCTGTGAAGCTATCAGCAGCCACTGAACGAGTTCGATGGCCGACCAGGGAACTGACCCAAATGACCTAGCAGACCCCTCCTGTTTCTCCCCCTGCTCCCCCCAGCAGTGTATTTCAGTCAGTCCGCCTGTTCTGCTCCCCACTGTGTCTCTGGTGAATCCTCTCATACACACTCCACACACACACACCCCTCTGGGCTACATAATGTATATATAAATAATCTTAAAAAAAAAAAAGTGTTCTTCACCAATAACTACTCATTATCATCATCCCAAGTAAAGATTTTGAAAAGATTCCATACTGAGGGTGACAGCTACCTTTAAGGAAGAAGAAAAAACTCACCAACTATAAAAACACAAAATGTGGATTTGCCTGTTTGGCTATAAATATTTTCCACTAGATTGTATTTTCTAGAGGAACTGAGACTATGCCTTTCTCATTTTAATTGCCAGGTCTTTCATGTTGTGTGGCACAATTTAGTTACACAATATGTTTTTTAAATAAATTAACACTAAAAGTCTTGATTAACAAAGCAGATTGTGCAAAACAATCAAATTCTACTTGTCTCAGCAATTCCTTCTATGGGGTATTTGCATACAGCAATTCTTTACATCAAATTACATTACTAGAACATGTACACACATGTGTGTGTACAGTCTTTTTACTTAGAAACAATATTGCACATATGAACTTGACATGGACTTGATATTTCCATTAATTTGGGTAGGCCTAAAAAGTTCTAATAACACATCTGCAGTCTTCTGTCCTAGCCCTGCTCACTGTGCAGATTTACCATTGATTTTCATGAATGCCCCATCAGACTAAGCATCAGTGTCTTTTATTTTTATATTCCCACTGCTCTCTAGTACATAGAAGAAATGTAGTAACTACTTATATAATTAATACCTTACACTTTATATGAATTTCTTCTTTAGTCATTTGACCCATGACCAGAGAAAAGTCATACTTATCTAAGCCATCTCTTCAAATTCAATAGTGTCACTTGGGATTTTGCCTCAGTGACTACCCAATGCTTTCAGGAGAAAAGCTAGCAATGCTTGTAACAGGGTTCTGGGCGATACAGCTCATGCTTGTGTCTCCAGAACCGTATCCTGTCATTCTCTACCTCACAGCATCCTTGAGCCCTAAGTGAGCTGCTAGTCATGACTTCTTTACAGGGATCAAAAGGAAAAACTTTCAAGACTAATTCACTATTAGAAACAATAAATCCTCATAAAAATTCTCTGTCTGGTTGGGATCAATAAGAAAGAATGCAGGTTACTCCATAAGGGCTTCAGTGATGGTCCTTTTCTCTGATTTTTGATTGTTAAGTTCTAAACATAATATTATCTTGTCCCTGAATTATAATTTACTTTGATTAGAGATTGATTCTTTCTTTAGTAAATATTTATAACCTGGAAATAAATAGATGGGCAGCTACCAAGGCATTATTTTTAACAACAGGTATTTGCCATACATTGGCTTTTACCATACATTTTCAATAAAGTATAAATAAGTAAAATGTAAATGAAGTATTAAAAATATGATTTTCAAAGATACATTTTCCCCTTTCTAACTATATTAAGTGCTTTCTACCCCTCCCTGCAATGGTGATTTATGCATACCTATTGTGTTAAAGAATGAAATCCTTACTTTTGCTGAATCTATTGTGCTGTTTAATTCTGAAAAACAAATGCTTATTTTAATATGAACTATATATATCAACATTTATACACTTACATAAAAGGTCATTATTTAAATATATGAATTATTTTTTCCTTCAAACATCTGTGCATTTCTTTCTTTTCAAAAAGATTGAGCATTTACATTACCCTGTTAAAAAAGTGATATAAAGTAGACCTTTCTTGATCTATAAATAAAATAGCTTCATTATAACATGACTTTACCCTCACCCCATAACCTTGATTTCTTGCTTACTTCAATAGAAACTTCAAAGAGACAGTCACAACATGCAAAAATGTTTAAAAGATCATATTCCTCAAAAATTATCTATAGAAGGATTCATAGCCTTCAAGTGGACCATGTAATCTGATGCTTTGACATGTGGTCTGGACACTCAGAAGCTGCCTTTAAAAACAGGGCACATCATATATTTGTGGTTCTGGGGTTACCTTTTGCAAATGATTTGTCAGCAACAAGATATACGACAAAACTGAGTCTGAATTTAGAGATTAAGCTCAGAAATAAATGCAGAGAAACCTGAATGAGTCAGTTCTTAAAGAAACCAGAACATTTTCAAAGAACCTAGTGTTATCAATAAGTAATTTATGATAAAAGGACAGAATATCAAGATCCAATAAAACTCTTTTCTTCTCGATACATGCAGTTACGAACAGGTTTTTTTTTATATTACTATTATTGAATAACTTGCATTCTTTGCAAGAGTGTATATTTTCAGTTTAAATATGGTTCTCTTTTTTTTTAAGATTTATTTATTTATGCATGCAAGAATTGGGGTGTAGGCCAGAGGTGTGGGGTGGTGAGAAGATTCACCAGAGACTGAGTGGGGAGCCAAACAGGCCAATTTACTGAAATACACTGCTGAGGGGAGTAGTGGCCGAGGCAGGAGAGGTCTGCTGAGCCATGTGGGAAGGTCCCTGGCCAGGGATCGAACTCATGCTGCAGTGGCTGCAGATAGTTTCATAGGCTGAGACTCAACCCATTGCACCACTAGGGAGGCCCTAAATATGGTTCTCTTTAAATGAACAAATTTTCTCCTTTTGTAAAGTTTTCAAGGATGTTACAACTCTGAATCATTAATATCCAATTTATTCTTCTACAATATCATGATAATCAAAGAAAACTAAGTCACTCACATGGGAAACATGGAACTTTTGATCCTAAGTTGCTTCATATGTGTGGCAATTGATTTGATCATATTTACATCTCTCTACTCACTAATCAAAACTCATTATTAGTCATTCCTTGAGACTTTCACAGTCACTGTTGAACAAATCTTGATAGGTGATTTTCATTATATTCTGAACTCAGGACATCCTTCAAGAAAAGCAGAAAATGTTAGAAAATAGTAAGTGACAAATAGCTTTTCAATTAACAAAGTATAAAACAAGCAAAACATAATGAGAATTTATAGGGTGAATCTGGACCTTGAAGAGATCATTTATTACTTTTTTAAAATAAAAATGTTTACTGTAAGAAACTGAGATCTTTGAAAGTGGCTTGTTACTGCAATAAAGCTGGCTACTTAACAGAAGTCAATCAAAATTTTTAAGTTGAACAATTAACAAAATACTCTTTAATATGAGCCACTAAACCAAATATCAGAAGAACAGTGAGTTTATTGAAAATAAAAAATTCCCTTTGATTGTTGGTAAGAATAGAATCTTCAATTGTATAAATAAGTAATTACACCACATGTGTAGGTTATATTATCACAGTTATGCATAACTTAATGATATTCTGGTCAATAATAGATATCATATATGTGACAGTAGTCCCAATAGACTATATCTTATAGTCTAGGTGTTTAATAGGCCACACCATCTAAATCTAAGTTTATATAAGTATACCCTATGACGTTCACACAATGACAAAATTGCCTAATGATGTATTTCTCAGAACATATCCCTGTCTTTAAGTGACATATGTTTTAAGTGACATATGTATTCCTAATTCCTAATTATGCTGCTCTCTGTTAGAAGATTATACTTTCATACAACACTAATATAAGGTGTGGCCATGGGACTTGCTTTGACCAGTGAAATGTGAATGGAATTCACATATGGCCTTTTTAAGCAGAAACTTAAATGAGAATAATTTGAATAGAACAGGTTTTCAGAAATAGAGACTTAACAAAAGATCTAACCTGCTAAGTAATATGGACTCCCCTTTTAATGGAGAGTTGGCATCAGGAGGTCTTCTGCTAGCCAACTCAGTGGACTCATGGGAAGTTTTTATTTACGATAGTCTAATATTGAATGTTACTGGAGGATACACCACAACACAGAAGAGTAGAACTAAAGATAAAAATGCCTGAAGTGATGGAAATAGGAAAAACAATACAGAAACCAGTGAAGGAGAGACTAAGGATGAGATCTGTGGCCCCGGTTAGGAGGCATTCAATCTAGACTAGAATGGAAAGTCTAGACAATGAGGAACAAAGTTCTTTGGAGGGTAAGGGAAGTGGGGGGGGGGTTATAATTGTTCAAAAGTTTCAGACTATATTTAGAATTTAGAAAAATTAAAAATAGGATTCAACAAATCTGGGCACTTGAGAAAAGTAGTGAAAGAAAAAAATAGAAAACTTAGTAAATGAAGGACTAGAATAATAGATAACTTGAAAAAGAAACAAAAGATGGGGTAAAAAGAAAAGATAAAATTTGGCATGAAACAAATTATAACTTGTAAAACTGAAACCATAAAATACATTGAAGAAGACATAGTTGATAGACTCCTCAGCATCAATCATAGAGTTGTGTTTAAGGACTTCAAAAGCAAGGGAAATAAAAGGAAAAATTAACAAATGGAACTACATCAACTAAAAAGTACCTGCACATCCCAATCAAATTTCAATGACATTTTTCAAAAAAATTCAATAAACATTACATTGGTTTATATAGAACCACAAAAGACCCCAAACAATCAAAGCAATCCTCACCAAAAAAAGGAGGAGGGTATCACACTTGAAATTCAAACTATACTACAGAAATATTTTAATTGAAGCAGTATGGTATTGGAATAAAAATAGACCAACAGACCAATGGAACAGCATTAAGATCCCAAAAATAAATCCACATTATTAAGGTCAATTAATCTATGACACAAGAGCCAAGAGGATACAATGGAAAAAGGAAAATCTCTTCAACAAATGGTATAGGGGAAACTGAAAAACCACATGCAAAAGAATGAAACTAGACACACTATGGAATTGGTTTCAGGGTATCTTTGGGAACTGGTCTCCAAACACCAGTTTGGGAACAAACTGAAAAAGGGAAAACAAACAATGGGAAACAAAAGAAAAGGTAAACAAATGGGGCTACATAAAACTAAAAACCTTCTGCAGAGCAAAAGAAACTATTACTAAACACCCTACTAAATGGAGGAGGAGGGGATATTTGTACATTATATATCCATCAAGGGGCTAATATCCAACCCTACAAAATATTGATACATTACCAAGAAAAATCAATAACCCAGTCAAAAAGTGGACAGAAGAGCTAAATAGATACTTCTCCAATTTTCTTTGTTTGGAGGCTATATAGACAGCCAATAGGCATGTGAAAAGATGGTCATCATTGCTCTTTGTTAGGGAAATGCAAATCAAAATAACAATGTTATATCGCCTCACACCTGTAAAATGAATATTTTCCAAAAAACAAGAAACAACAGGTGTTATTGGAGAAGATTTGGAGAAAAGGGAACCCTTATACACTATTGGTAGGAATGTAAGTTAGTACAACCATTAAGGAAAGTAGTATGGAGAACCCTCAAAAATTTAAAAATAGAAATTCTATATATCCAGTTATCTTATATCTAGTATCTACCCCAAAAATACAAAAGCAGTAATTTGAACACTAATTTGAAAAGATATATATTTCTTGCATTTTCACTTACAACAGCCAAGAGCTGTAAACAACTTAAGAGTCTATTGGTTGACAAAGGATAGTAAAAAGACATGGTGTATATACATGATGGAAAACTACTCAGCTATAGAAAAATATATCTCTGTCATTTACAACAACATGGATGGACCAGCAGGTATTAAACTTCATGAAATAAGCCAAATAGGGAAAGACAAACACTATATGATTTCACTCAAAAGGCATATAGAGAAAATGAATGAACTAAAGAAAACAAAAATAAGCTTTTTACTATAAGACCAATTAATCATAGCCAGAACAGCAGGGTAACAGGTGCTGGATAAATCAAGTGAAAGGGAACAACTGTTCAGTGAATGATAGATTTGGGCTTGTGCTGGTGATTTAACATAGTACATACACACACTGACTTTTCAGTGATGCATACTTGAACTTAATAATGTTGTGATACAATGTTACTTCAATGTAAAAGTTCTACCAAAACAAAATAATAAATAAATCACTTAATTTTAACTCTATAAATGTCATAATGACGTATTATTGACTAGGAGAACAATAATGATATAGCTACATTGAAGAAATGGGAAAGTGGAAATGAAAAGAAGCAAAAGGAAGTAGAAATGGCTGGAAGAAAGCAAATTTCTCGCCTATCATAATGGGAAGTCAACCAATAAATGTACATCATAAATGAGAAATCAGGAAATAGAAGTATAATCCAAATGTTTAGAAAAACAGCTAAAAGTAGTTGCCTCAGGAGACAGAAATGGGTTGATGGTAAGATGTGGCTTTAAGAGACGTTAACCAAAACTAACAGACACCCTACCAACTGGGAAAAGATCTTTGCACACAATACAACTGATAAAGGACTGATAACAAAAATTTACAAGGAACTCACACAACTCAAAAAAAAAAAACAAAGCCAATAATCCAGTCAAAAATGAGCAGAAGAGCTA
>PVIJ01000177.1:47276-108212 GCA_004024925.1 Scalopus aquaticus
ACTATGAGATACCACCTCACACCTGTGAGGATGGCACACATTAAAAATACAGGCAACAACAAATGCTGGAAAGGATGTGGAGAAAAAGGAACTCTTCTACACTGCTGGTGGGAATGTGAACTGGTCCAACCACTATGGAAAGCTGTATGGCGATTCCTCAAACTGCTAAACATGGAGCTTCCATACGACCCAGTAATCCCACTTTTGGAAATTTACCCAAAGGATACAAAAACACTAATCCTAAAGGATACATGCACTCGTATGTTCATTGCGGCACTGTTCACAATAGCAAAGGTATGGAAGCAACCCAGATGTCCAAAAATAGATGATTGGATCAAGAAGATGTGGTACATATACACAATGGAATACTATTCAGCATTCAAAGAAGACAAACACATGCAATTTGCAGCGACATGGATGGAATTAGAGGGGATCATACTCAGCAAAATAAGCCAGAAAGAAAGAGAAAAATATTGAATGGTTTCACTTATAACAGGACTATAGGGAAACCAAATAGGAGAGAGACACTCAGTGGGGGAGTGGGGGGAGAATAAGGGCACAAAATGGAGTAGAAAAGGACACAAGGGACTACGGAGATGGATCACGGGTGAATTGGTGGTGGGTTACCCAAAGGGAATACAAAATGTAAAAGATATAAATAACAATAAAAATATATATTTAAAAAAAAGAGAGATTGCTGTATTTAAAGCCTCTAAATATGATTTGATTTACTTTAAGCTATGTAAATATGTTGTTTTAACCAAAAGTTATAGTTATTTTACATATTAGAACACTGCAAAAATTTACAAGAGTGTGTATTATAATAAGGGTGGGAGAGGAGTCTTGAAGTTTCTACACTACATAGTACAGTACACAGATTAGAAAACTAGAATTTGGTGTTTACAGAGTTCCTAACAATTACTCTCCATCTACAACGTCTTTTGCCACTACCCAAATGATCAAACCTGAGAATGAGATTTTACTCCTCTCCTCTCTTTACCCCTCCCAGCAAGACCGTTTCTGAGTTATTTATTTCCAGGCTTCCTCTAAAACACCTGTTGAATGCATTCAGCTCCCCTGTATATCCACTGCCACTGCCTTCATTTAGGCACCTGTCTTTTCCCTAGACAGCTACGACATCCTCTTAAGCAACCTTCTTACTTCTTAAATAAACTTCTCACTCTCAATCCATCCTCCATGTGCAACCAGAATGATGTTTATAAAATTTAATCGGATGCTTTTATTTCCCAATTGAAGTTTCATTAATTGTTCCCTATTGCCTATTGGTCAAAACATAAAATATAAATTCTTTTGTAACACTTTGCGGAATTCAGTTTCTAAATTTCAATCTAACATCATCTACTAATACCCACTTTTTTGGATTTTATATGCCAACACTTTCCAGAAAGTGCTGGCATATAAAATACATGCCAATATATATAAAATATATTTTATATGCCAACACTTTCCAGATCTTTTCATATTTGTATACCTTTAAACTTATATTCTTTTTATCTTAAAAGAAAACTCCTATCTTCTCTGCAAAATACAAGAGCTCCTAGGCATTCTCGGGCCGTCCATTCCAACACATGGCTTACAGGCCCCTGTTTATAGTTATTACTATATTGTGCTAGAAGTGTTTGTTTTCATAAATGTCTTTCTTTTTTTTTAATTTAATTTTTTTTTTTTCAATAGAAGAACTGGGCTGTAGGTCAGAAGCGCAGTGAGTGAGAGGATTTGCCACAAACAAACTGGGAAGCAGAATAGGCAAATTTTATTGAAATACCCTGCTGAGGGGAGCAGCAGGTGAGATAGGAGAAGTCTGCTGCACCATATTGGTTAGCTCCTTGCCTGGGGATCAAACTCAGGTGTTAGTGGTGATAGTGCTGAGACTCCACCCCCAGGTCACCAGGGAGGCCCCCATATATGTTTTTCTAATTAGACCATAAGAGATTTAAAAACAGTGACTGTGGATTTTTGTTTAGTATTTCCTGCATTCCTACAATAGCACACACACAAGAGAGAAACTTTACACTGAACAGTGCTACAAACATCTACAAAATTAATAAAAGAAGATGGACTTGAAATAAAAGTAGTTATATACTCTGAGGCTAATGAGATAGTGGTAATATAAATAATGATAACAATAATACCTAACTTGGGATTAATTACATGCCAGGTTATTTTATCTCATTTACAGATGAGCAAACTAAGGCATAGTTACGATAAATTATCCAAGGTAGGGCCTCCCCGGTGGCGCAGCGGTTAAGCGCTGCACTGTGGTGCTGTAGGCAGAGGTGACGCGAGTTCGACGCCCAGCTGGGGAGATTCCCACATGGTGCGGCAGACCTCTCCTGCCTCGCCCGCTGCTCCCCTCAGCAGTGTACTTCTGATCTGCCTGTTCTGCTCCCCGCTCTGTCTCTGGTGAGCCCTCTCGCCGCCCCACACCTCTGGCCTGTACCCCAGCTCGTATGTACAAATAAAATAAATCTTTTTAAAAAAAAAATATCCAAGGTAACAGAGTTAGTAGTCAACTTCCACATTTATATCCACACTTTCAGATCTATTCCCCAGCATACTTCCAAAAGATTCTAAAGCTACCATTCCACTGGACACTGTTCCTTCCCTTTGTTTTTCTAAAATATGTAGCTTTAACCAGGCAATTAGTCTAATTCCTGAAGGACTCTTGATAGCCTCACAAACTAGGTTAATTCTTCCCTAAAAACTCTAAATAGAAGAAAAGTAACATGTGCACACAGTCTTGTAAACACCTCTAGAAAATTAAAAAGTCCTAAGACAAGCATTCACCCTAGTGAACATATCAACACTTCCTATTTTCACATGTCTCCTGACCCTATAGTCTCCACCGGAGTTCACCATATTCAGACTAGTGCAAAACCATCACTGTGTGTCTGTCTACTTGCTTATGTTTTATCTATCTGATCTAGCTTATGTTAAACAGACAAACTTTGAACCTGCAAAGACATAAGTTTTACTTTAATTACTAAACAAATGTTTTTCTTGCCTTTGGTTAGGTATGCCATTATTTATGTCCTAATTAGTGTCAGAGCAATTTAGTATCTGTATATGTAATAATATACGTCTACTGCCTCAAGCGTTTCCTCTGCATCATGCACATCTTTAGAACATAAGTCATTATTTATAAATCCACAAATAAAGTGTTAAACAACAAAGCCCACCATTGTCAAAAACTCTCATATTCATACCAACTCAAAGACATCTTATTCCTTGGAAAAAAATCAATGGAACTTGTTCACATATGTTAAAGAATCATCTCAAAAAACTACTTTTTCTATAAATAAATACATTTTGTATAAGTAAGCCAAATGTACATAATGTAATTTAGATACACTTGGCATCCTAAAAACACTTGGGAGAGTATTCACTAAATCATTCACTAAATGCTATAATATTCTGTCACTGTATCACAATATTTTATATGCAAAATATGCCCTTCGTAAGTAGGCCTAAAAACAGTCATTTCTGAGATGTCTATTGGGAATATAAATATGTTAATGCACTATGGGGTAAAATACTAAAGAGCTCAGGATTTTCATTAGGTCCCAGAAATACATCAAAAGATAAATCTTACATTCTTTTTCATGGCAAATTCTAAGTAGTTAGCAGGTAAATATTAGTTCTCTTAAAATTTTTTTTTCAAATTCCCATTCCAGGACACATTACCCTTAGGTCAGTTGGAGATAAACTGGGATATTGTCTCTGACAAGCAAGGGAAGCAGGACAAGATAAACCAAGAGAAAGAAAGATGGTTTTAGTCTAATGTGTGAGACCACTTTAAGCTCTATTATTTTACAGCCCTATAAACACTTATCTTTCTAAGAAAATAACATGTTAACTGCCTCAAAAATCAATCTAGTTCACAAAGTAGACATTATACATATTACACAAGCTGTGTCATAATTAATATAATTTCTTGTATGCAAAGAAAATCTACATGTTGTGCAATAATGTAGTCAGTTGAAAGGATCTCAACAGATCATTTTAATAGTCTCATTGCATAACTTTCAGCTTCCTTAACATGACTCCTCCCGCCAGTTCAACTTGTCCTATGCTTCAAAAGATAGACAGAAATTAGCCAAAAACAGCACACACAAAAAAGAAATATTGCATAAGGATTTCAGGAAATTTTGTGGTCAAAAACCTAAGCTCAAAATAATTGATTAGCTAAATAAAATGTTAACAAGCAAAGTGAAGGGTTAGGGCTGGATTCCACACTGAAGCCATGACAAGATTAGAAAGGAAAAGAAGTAGTTAAAAAACCCTCAAAATCACAACAAGTTCCTTGATATTGAATAAATTAGATAATAAAAAGACTTGACACTGAACAGTTTTAGAATCTAGGTCTAAGTACTATAGATTGAATAACCCAAAAACTCAACATTCTTTTAAATAATCAAAAGAATTAATATTTGAAACAAGCTACAATAAAACTAAAAGCAAAAATCAACCCCCTCCTTCACCCCCGTTGGTATTTTTAAATACCTTAAGCAATTAGAGAAGTTCCTTGTTAGAAAAGTTTATCATTAGTTTTACAGGAAAAAGTCAATGATAGCAGCTTGTTTACTTTAATTAATTTTTTGTGCAAGAAATAAGGTCATTTTTCCACTAAATCATTAACATGGTAACAAAAGTAAAGCAGTTTAGCAATTATAAATGTTTGCTTACAGTATAGTCTACCTGGTCATCTCTTCTCTATCACCAAAAAAAAAAAAGGCAATAATTATTAAATGCAATCTGTGGGCTAAAGAGTTTGCTAAAATAAAAATAGAAATTATAACAATTTACAAAGTGAAAACTCTACTGAAATGCTACAACATCCTCTTCACTTAATAAGATTTTCTACCTAGCACAGCTCATTGAATTTTATTATGGCAATGCCTTTTTCAAAATATTATTTTTAACACAGAATAATGATAGTAAAGAAAAACACTGCAGATTTGCAGTGGGGCAAGAGGGTACCATGTAGACCCTTTTATGTCATCTTGAAACTGAAACTGTGTGGCAAGTGTCAATACAAAACATACCTTTTAGAAAGTAAAGAGACTCCACATAGAACCAATTGGCTATAATGGACATAAGTTATCATGTGCTGGTTATAAACAAAATCTCACCAAAAGTAAAAACAAATGTTGGCTGTGTTTTGTTGTTGTTGTTTTCCTCTTTCCCAATCAGCACAGCAAAACCACTGGAGTTCAGATATCAGTATTTCCTACATAGGTAGCTTAAAGGAAAATATTTGTGTACTCCCCCCCAAATGATACTTCACTGTTAGATGCTAAAATTATATGTATAGGAAAGAGTTCACATAAAGACAGACTATAAGTCACTATTATCGTGAAAACATACATAGGATCTTATCCAGAAATAATTACACGCAGCCTTCTGCACCATGAGCACCCTGGAAGGCTGCATATGTTGGCTTCCCAGCAGCCTGACAGCAGGCAGTTTCAAAGTGCATGGGGAGTGGAGAGCTCATGTTAATGAGATTCTCCTTCTGCATCTCTCTACCTCACATGCAGCATCTTCCAGCACAGGAAAATCACCTTCCTTTCCAGCACAGGAAAATCACCCTCTTACTAAGACAGAGAAAGCAGGAGATCCATCTGAGCCTTGAATTTACTTACTTTATTATTCTTTTGCCATTAATGTTTTCAAATCCATTTCTATTTCTCATTAACACTGAAAAGAATCTTCTCCTTTGCTTGACTTCTATAGCAGGATGCTTTGTAATATTCTTTCCCTCACTTCCATGCTTACTATAAAGTGATCATTTCATTCCTTTTTACTTTTCCCTTCTGAGCCAAGCCGTTCCAGAGAAAATACTAATAAAAGACAAATGAGAACATTTCTCATTTATTTTATCATATTGATACAGGGCTGATTTGCATCAACATCACTTCTATTATGAAGAAAACAATTCCATGGGAGGATAGTTTATTAAAATAAAACATTAAAAACCTCGTATTTCATTGACCAAGGTAAGATAATCTTACTATAGAATATATGGCCAAAAGCAGACCCAATGCTAAGAAGACCTCTGAAAATAAGAAAGGTCCTATTTTTAGGATAGCTTCATTTAAGATTCACTCTGACCTTTACTTAAATGTGTCATATTTGATTTAAACTACATACAAAATTCTTCACATTCCAAATTGAAGTAAACAATTCACTTTCTTCCCTTCCCTCTTTTCCATCTAAATTTTTTCCTAGTAGTGAACAGCAGTCTTTTTGCATTTAAAAAGTAAAGCAATAGTTTACTAATTCCTCAATGTTGCTTATATTACTTTACAAATAGCATCACTGTAAACACTTTTGATAATTTGCCAAATGCCTCTTTACTTATTTTCTTCCCATTCAAAATTTTCATCACCTTGGACCAATCTAAAGAACTCATCTCCTACCTTGGTATTTACAGTCTCCAAATAATTTCACATCGTTTTCTTGTCTCTCCTCCGCACTCTATTGCTTGTCTTATTTGGGTAAGCAATGCATAATTGGTTCTTTCATCTTTCTTCATAATCAAGTGCTTCAATCCCTAATCATTTTTGTTGTGGTTCTCTGACATCTGTCCAATTTGTCAACATCCCTCTTGTGCTAGGAATTTCAAGACCACACATAAGATTCTGGCACTGCCTCGACAATGCTTACTATAGAAAAGGGTAATCATCTCTCTTGTCCTGATGGTGAAAAGTCTCTGGGCACAAAGCTTAAAAAACAAGATTATTGTCTATACTTTAACACAGAATATTTCTGTCTAGTGTTTTTCCAGTTTTACTGAAAAATATTCACCAAACGTCACAGTATAAGTTTAAGGTGCAAGGTAAATTGGTTTGATTTATATACATTGCAAAAATTGTTACCACAATAGGCTCAGCTAACCACCACCTTCATATATGCGCATGTGTGTGTACATACATACACACAACAAAAAGAAAATAAAAAAGGAAAAAATTCCCCCTCGTGATGAGAAGTCTTAAGATTTACTTTTAACAATTTTTGTCTATACTACAATATACAGCAGGGTTAGCCATAGTCATGTTGTTGTATATTACATCAGCAGTACTTACTTATCTTATAACTGGTAATCTGTACCTTTTGACTATCTTCCCCCATTTCCCTCTCCCTTACCCTCTGCTTCTGGTAACAAGTCTGATCTCTTTTTTTTTTTTTAAGATTTTATTTATTTATACGTACAAGCTGGGGTACAGGCCAGAGGAGTGGGGCGGCGAGAGGGTTCACCAGAGACAGAGTGGGGAGCAGAACAGGCAGATCAGAAGTACACTGCTGAGGGGAGCAGCAGGCGAGGCAGGAGAGGTCTGCCGCACCATGTGGGATTCTCCCTGGCTGGGCATCGAACTCACGTTGCCTGCTGCCGACAGCTCCACAGCGCAGCGCTCAACTGCTGCGCCACCAGGGAGGCCCTGATCTCTTTTTTCTATGGATTTAGGAGGGGTTTTAGATTTTGTTTTTAGACTTCGATATAAGTGAGATCATATAGTATTTGTCTTTTTCTGACTTTTATTTCATTTAGCATGTTTTTAAGGCCTATCCATGTTGTTGCAGATGGTAGGATTTCCTCACCTTTTATGACAGAATAATATTCTATTGTATAAACATGTATGTATAGGACCTCCTTGGTGGCGCAAGGGGTTAAGTCTCAGCACATGAAGCTATTGCCAGCCATTGCAGCACGAGTTCGATCCCAGGCCAAGAAGCTTCCCACATGGCACAACAGACCTCTCCTGCCTCACCCGCTGCTCCCCTCAGCAGTGTATTTCAGTGGATCTGTCTGTTCTACTCCCCACTCTGTCTCTGGTGAATCCTCTTATCACCCCCACATCTCTGGCCTACACCCCAGCTCTTGTATGCATAAATAAAAATAATATATATGTATATAACACAACTTACCTATTTATCTGCTGAGGGACCCTTAGATTATTTCCATCTCTTAGCTTATTTTAATTAATGCTGCTCTGAATATGGGGCTGCAGATATCTTTTTGAACTTGTGTTTTTGTTTCCTTTGGATATATTTCAAAAGTGGACTTGCTTGATTTATGATAGTTCTATTTTTAACTTTTTGAAGATCCTCCATACTGTTTTCCATAGCGACTGTACCATCTACCTAATATTTTGTCTAGTCTTCGCTTCAAAACTTAGCCTTTTACAACTACTTCTTTTGCATTCATAGTTTCTCAATTCAGTACCATTTGTGAGTATAATTAACATGATCTCTGACCATTATAAGGGTTATTAATAATAAGGTTAAATAAACAGCTTTAACAGCACCTCCACTGAATCACCCCACACAAATTAGCTTATCGCCAAATAACAGTTCCTTTTATTTATGGTCTTTTAACCAATTTTCAGCACTCATGTGACAGTGCTCATATCAATCTAAATAGATTTTTTTTAATGTTATTTTGTGAAACTACCACAGATTTCATGTTCCTTTTAGTCACCAATTTTGTAATTTGAATAAAGGATTGTTAAATTGACTACTTTATTTCAGTCTTCAATTTTGTTATTAGCTGGAAGTTACTGTTTTCAGCTAGAGAAAAAAATTATTAGGCCATTTATAGCACTGGGATATTGACTTCTTTAAATCCATAGGAACGTAAGCTTTTCAAAATAATAAACATTCCTTTTAATATCACATGTTTAATAATATGTCTAGGTTGTGTATTTATGCTGCTGTTTCCTTATCATCAAAATTTATGACTATGTCTACATGATGCAAGTATTTTTATTCTAGTCATAGAAAGGAAAAATACTTATTTACAGCTTCTTGTTTATAGTATCTTGCCTTTTCTATATCATACACTGTTATTTGCAATCTAATGAATGATACATTTCTCACCCACATCAACTTTCCTATAACCATCAAATTCCATAACTTTTTTGTACTATGCTACCTTAGAATGCTTATTTTGAATACATGTTAAGGGAAATTAAGTCAAGGAAAGACAAGCACTTGATTTTCTTTTTCTTGCTTTTCAGTTAAGTATGTACAAGAAATGTAATGAATGAATCAACAGTACATATTTTGATGAAAGTAATGTTGAGCATACTAAACACTGCATATTCAAGAAAAGTCTTACATTTTTTTCCTAACTCATAACATTAAAAATGAGATTCACAAACTTGTTAGTGTCAGAATATAATCATTCACATTGCTCTACAAATCAAAATTATGTTTTTAGAACAGCTCTACACCTGCAACGTTAAATTTTTCTGTTGTTTTGTGTTTAATGAGTGAAGTTTTGCTCAGGAACATCCTCAAAGGACAGTGAAAGACTTACGTCTCTGTTTGTCAGAGGAGAAACTGAGAAGATCTCATAGCCAGTACCTGCAAGTTAGTCTCCTGATACCACTGAAATTGCAACATGCAACATTAAATACTTCTGCTAACTGAAAGTAAACTTATGATATTCTTGTCAAACCCCAAGCCACAATTGCTGTGCATGCCAAGGAGGGGATGTGTTAATCCCAGGGAGAAGGTACAAAGGAAAGTTCACAGAAAACATCCACTGCAGAGGGAAAGCATCCCTGACACTCTAGACAGAGAAAGTTGCCCCTTTGTCCTCCCACCTGGAAGTATAGTTCTGTCCTAGCACATGACAACAGGTGGAGATTAAAAAGAAGAGAAATATCTGGGACAAAAAATGTCAAAGCCTTAAAGTCAGTTGTGGTCTTAAAGAGAATAACATTTAAAGGAAAGTCACATTATTAGCAACATCTACTTTAAAGAGGGAAAAGATCATTAGTAACTTATTAGTTCTGAATGACCAAACTGTCAGCCAAATCTATCCCTAGACAAGTATGAATGGACATCAGATTGGACTGTTTAGTACTCCTAGATCACGCAAGATAAAAAATGGTAGCAAAAACATTGCAAAAGTGTTACCTTTTCTAATACTCAAAAAACAAATACTAGTTCTTTTAGTAACCTGGTAATCATAAATTTGAAAAATCCTTACCAAAAATTAGTTCAATCTTTCAATCTCATTTACTGATTTGCAACTGGAATTAACACAAAAGGTAGCACATAGGAAAGATGACCACAGTAACAAACTTATTTCTTATTTGAAGAATGGTGGGGTGTTCCCTAATTAAATCTCTAGTTTTAATTAGAGATTTAATAATATATATACATTTATTTAGGTGTGTGTTTTCTTACAATATACTTGTCTCAAGGCCACTAAGATTTCTCATTCCGATCCATAATTCCCTGCTAGGGCCCCTCTCATCCCTTCCAAAAAAGAATGAATAGGGAAAAATTTTAAATACTACTTGGACTCATTCCAAAACCTCTCTTCATTCTACCAGATCCTGGTAACACAAATTCCTCATCTTCTGAGAATATAATCATTCCCTAGAAGTGCTTTCCCTAATTTTCTAATCAAGGACTATAACAAATTTCAGATGTTTGACACATACTAAGTCCATCTTTTCATGTATTTCTCTTTAAAAACTAAAATACAAATGATTTTTTCTTTACACAGCTTTCATTTATGGTTATAGCATGAAAAGCAGTGATAGGTTAACTCATTAAAATATTATCTGCATAAATAACAACAAAGCTTTCATCTAACACAGAGAATTATTTACCCCAAAATATAAACACCAAGAGCTGCAGTCTAGTGAGAAAACATGCACTGCTGGGGGAGAAAATGCAAGACAGACAGAGCAGTACACCATACATAAAATGTCAAACATGTCAAAACACTCATGAATACCAACATCTCCCACCACACCACGACCAATTTTAAAGGTTATTTAGGGCTAACACATCTGCAAGTGCAGATTTTACAGCAGCAGGATTTATTTTTCTCAGATATATTAAAAATAAGTCAATGGTACATCAAATGTTTTTGGTGTTGATTCCACACATGTGGGCCTGTGCACACTCTGCCCAGCTCTGCTGAAAGCAGGACAATTACGATTACACAGAACACAGATTGTCAGCATCAAATAGATTCATTATGGATTTCTGGAGGCTTGTTTCTGGAAGCTGGTATCAATTCACTATGCAGGGGGATAATTAAGCAAAAGACCAAGAAGCAAATGTAGCTATCTTCATTCCTCAAAACTGAAGACCCCTGTTAGGGTCTCCATAATTCAACTTTTCAGAACTTCATTTCAGAAAGGCACTTTCAGAACATATGACAAGGCTTCCTTGTCCCTAAGTCACTGATTGTGAATTATTTCCGGAAAGCAGCAGATAAGTAAGTTTCATAAAACAAGAAGCATAACACATGCAGATCATACTTATCCTATTCCTAGCCCTCAGATAAGTGAAGCTTAAATTAAATGTCAAAGATGAACAAAATCTATTGTATAAGCAAACAGCTGACCTAAATCCACCATATTTTGTTTGTCAAGTGTATATATTCTAATAAATTTTGTAATATAATAAGACTATTTTTTACCACCCTTTGACCACACCAAGTTAGATGCAGAGTCTTCTGAAGAAATATTACTCTCTGCTTGACACTCTAAGCAAAATCTATTTATACCATGTGGTAGGCTGTGAGAGGAGCTTTTAAGAAAATATTATTAACAGTTAAATATTGTAGACTGAAAACCAGGAGAGGTAGAAGAAAGAGTAAATGGCTCGTGCACAGCCAGTTTTACAAAGTGGTCTGCTCGGGGCTGTAACGAAAGTGAACTTACTGATGTGCAATTTGGCTTTCCTGATAGGAAAACTAGAAACTGGCTAAAAATCAAATGATTAATATAAGGAAATTCAAACAGCTTGAGGAGGGAAAACATTTTTCCTCTTTACTACCTTTAATATGACTTTCTCTGTGACATAAACACATGCAGCAATCATTCCCATTCTTTTCTTGGGCAGCAAAGCAAGCAACTCAAAACTCCTTCACACATTTACTATAAAAAGCAATCAAAATTCTCTCAAATAAGAGAAGAACAATATGCTATTATCACTAGCCCCACTAGAATTGAATGCACTGCTCCCCTATAGAAGTCTAAGCACATCTGAAATAATAGCCTCATCTCTCAGCAGAAAAGCAGACTCTTTCTGCAGAAGTTGCAGAGAAAGGCACAATCATTCTGAGTCAAGTACTTCAGAAGCAAGACAAGTGGAATTGCAAGCCCTGGTTCTGAGTTCAAA
The DNA here is from genome assembly GCA_004024925.1 of Scalopus aquaticus. Taxonomy (NCBI): domain Eukaryota; kingdom Metazoa; phylum Chordata; class Mammalia; order Eulipotyphla; family Talpidae; genus Scalopus; species Scalopus aquaticus. The sequence goes on from PVIJ01000177.1 coordinate 59,454, forward strand.
ATCCAACTCTGCCCTGCTCTTACAGTTCAAAATATTTAACAATACCTTTGGGCCTCAAGTCCCCATTTGCAAAATGGAAGGATAATGGAGTTGAGATTAGTTGAGTTGAGATACATGCCATGAGGTCTAGCCTTACAGCATATGGTTGGTTGAGTTATTGTGATGGCAGAACATCAGAAACCAGGGAAGATAACTTCATAGAGTCTGCCCTTCACATAGGCTCAACTCTTCCAAGGAATTCAATATCACCCCTTCCTGGAGATGGCAGAACCCCTTAGGAAACAAGTCTGCTTTCAAAGTCCTTCAGCTAGAATAAAATGACAAGGGATGCACCATTCCATGTTAATGGTTTTGTTCATTTTAACTTCTTTCCAAGTTAACTTGAAACTTCTGTATAGTCTCTGTCAAGACTTCCCACTCTGATATCTGTCCTCTCCTTATAATACCCTCTGCTATGGCCTCCACAGCCAACTTCCATCAAACCCACCTATCCCCCAACATCCTCCATGTGCCCTTTTTATTTGCTTTCATTTATTTTCTTTTCTCTATAAAACCATACACATTATTCTTGGTACCCTGGTATACATTATTTCTAGGTTAACTAAGTCCTCCTTCCCATCTCCATTTATTTGCCTTTAACTCTAGCACTCTGGTTAAACAAATCCTCAAGTTTCCTCTTCCCCTTTCAGCTCCTCCATTCTAATTCATCTGCTCATTCACTATTGAGCAGGTTCACTATTTTTATCTATCCCTACCTCTACCTACTTTCCTCAACACTTTTTGCTTCGTTGCTTGTGTCAGGCAACTGTATGTAAATGAAAGGATCTGGCATGTGATTAGTGGGCAAAGCCAAGTTCTCTCTCCTCCCTTCTCTCCAGCTTTTCTCTATGACCTTCTTCACTGGTCCTTATTTTCTCAGGTACTTGGTTGCTGAGGGGGAGGAGAAGGAGATAGTTTTATATGTTTTAATGTGCATGACTCCATACACATAACAGGCCAGGAAATAAAGAGATGTGGAAACCCATTAGAATTGAGGATAGGGAAGGTGGAGTTTGATGACAAAAAGAAACCTAAAGAAAGAGGACTGATGACAAAAACCACACTGCTGAGATTCCTTCACTGCTCGGTACAGAGAGCTCCTCTCCTTCACACTGGAACCTTCTGTTCCATTAACAGTGTCTCTGAGACACTGACACCACACTCATAAATATGTTTCATATATTGCAGCCCAAGAAAAGTTTTGCAAACAATACTGACATTTTTATATTATTACTACTCTGTGAAATCGACTCGTGATTTCTATTCTGATAATCTTAAAGAATTCCAAATGCAACACATTACAGTGATTTCACAAACGTTCTATGGGTCTGGACCCTCAGCTTGAAGAATGTCCTCATTGCCTCCTACACTTAGAGTCTTCTCCCTCTCTTTACCCTACCCTTCTCAAACGTCTACTTTAATTTCAGATAATCACCACAATCGTCTCTTGCTAGCTTCAGAGGCAGAAAATTTTAGCAGGTACGGTCTTCTGGAAGTCCCTGGAGTATCCAGCGGAGTTCTCCCACACGCAGCAGCTGCTCGACTAGTTTCTACTGTCCAGAAGAAGTCTCTAAAGGAAATTCGAGCACAGTATCTGTTACGACAGGTGGCGCGTGTCCTGGGCGTCCTAGTGTCTCCAAACACAAGTTTAGATAAGAAATAAAAAGAAAAGGAGTGATCTCTCGATTGACTGGGGGTGGGGGGATGATGCGGAGGAAAATATGGAAGCCAGTTTCTCCAACGATCTGCTTTTCTGCTCGGTATTAAGTCCAGTCCAGATGAGCAGGACAAACGGACCTCTAAAAGGAGAAGAAGACTTCTAAGCTCCCGCAGCCGGCATCTTCAAAGTAGGAAGAAGCGTGCCCAGTGGCAAGCGAATAGGCGGACTGGCTTCCACCCGAGCAGCACTCATTTGGCCACTTGACAAATTCCCACCTCTGGAGTACCCGCCTAAGGCTCTTAACACGTGTTGAGAGGAGACCTGAAAATAAGGCCGAGATGCTCGTGATCTCTGCCTGGAACTTCGGAGCCCAGCGCACACGTGCGGAGCAGGGGTGTGGGCGCCACTCCCGGCACTTTCTGAAGCGCTGTTGCATGCTTGCGCCTCTGTCCTGCCCCTTTGTGCGCTCCTTCAACCAGAAAGAAAGGTTGCCTCAGAATGTAATATGGATAGACTCATGGCTCTCCTCACAACTCGGTGAGACCTAACAGAGACCACTGATCTGAGGATGCAGGAAGACGAAGGGGACGCTCTTAGCCACACGTGCTTGCGCCAGAAGGCACAGAACCTAGCCACCCTGCAATGTAACCTGTTGCGGCCTTCGGCCCTGCGGGACTTGGAACAGCTAGGAAAGAATCAGGTAACTGCTGAGGAGGACGTAGATGGAAACGGAGGAAATAGTTCAACCTGAAGAGTTCGCCTTAATTGCTCCAGGGCTCCCTAGGCAAGGTCTCCCGGTTCAACCTGCAGAGTCTAACTCTCCAAAACTCGGTGGGTATAGCAGGAGCGCTTGCATCTCCACATTCGCCCCTAGCTGAAACATAGACACACGTCCTCTCCAGAAATCTGGGGGCTCAGAATCAGACGACAGTGGTGAGACGACGTGGGGCGGGGAGTAAGAGGCTAGAGCCGGGCTCTCCCAAGTTCTCCCGCCACTGTCAGTTGGACCCTGTGTGCCTGCAGCTGCCAATCTGGTAAGGACTAGAGAGTCAGCTCTCAAGCTTAAACCCCCAGTCGGGGGTGGAGCCTTCTTTCCAGCTCACTGCCCCCTCTTGGGGGCGCCCTCTGACGGAAGGGGGACTTTCCCTAAGGAAACACAAAGTCAAAGTCGGAGAAAAGACCTTGCGGGCCCAGCGGTCGTTTCCAGTGGCGCTGGGAAGCGCACTAAAGGAAAATGGCTTGAAATGACAGCCTCGTCTTCCTAAATGGTTATGTATAATATCCAATTTGGGATTTCTAATAAAATTAAAAAGTAAAATGAGAAGCAGATTTTCGGGTGTTTATTTTATTATTAAAACGAATTACTAAAAAATGATGAGCCTGTTTGGAATTCATGTCTTACTTTACCAGTAAAGTCAACCAATATCGACTGTACCCAAAATATGCAGCTATACAAAACGTGATCGCTGCAATTCGAGTTATGTCAGATGCACCGATCTAAGGAGAACTTTCACAGAAAGCTGTTCCAACCGGGTGCGCTCTTTTTTAATCGTGGCTAACATCTATGGCGGGGGGGGGGGGGGGGGGGGTTGACTGGGCGCCAGCTGGGACCCACCCCTATCCCCACCCCCATCCTTCCACCCCACCCCCGCAACCCAATCCCTCTTCCGAGGAACTCTAAAACTGAGTCAAGTCCGGGTTCGCAGAGTGCCTGGGAAACTTGCATCACTGAGAAATTCCTAGACGCGCCCGCTTAGCTACAAATCCCGAATAACCGGACAGGTGTGTTGGGGAGAGCGACTGGAAGAGAGATTTAAAATCCTTCTTTGAGGAAAATGTCTTAGAGACGCTCACTCCCAGATCTCTGTTCAACTGTCAAAATAACACTGAAAAAAAGTTTTTAAGTTCGCGGTACTAGATGCCCTCCTTTCCCCTCCCGCTTTAATGGAATCTATCTCCATTTTTGCTGTGGCTTTAGGCACACGCGGCCTCGAAACAGGCGCCTTTCTTACTGAGAAAGGCGAGGCCAACCCGGGAGACCCCCAGACCTTACTCTCCGAAGTCACCTCGGCGCTGCCGCGCCGCGGATACAAAAGGAAATGGACTGTGTACGGAGTTCGCAGGCAGCTTGTAGCGCGAAGATGCGCAACACGCGCGGTGCCTGGAAGAGCTCTCCTATCGCTACCCTTTTAAGGGCCTGAAGGATTAGAAACGTCTCGTGTATCAGAAAACTCTGGGGTCAAAATATTGCAATGAAATAAAGCCTCCCTCGTAAAACTCTTTGTATCCTGGAAGTATTTTTTCGCTGCTGATGCTTGGGTTTAAAATATAATTAGATAATTGGATATTCACGTTGACGCATTGACACCAACAAAGTCAAGAGATTCTCAAGGCAAAGTGCAACTGAACCTTCCTGTGACATTCTTAAGTTGACAAGAATATCTGCTTCTCTTCATCTGCCGTGCTCCCTGCACACTGAAAGCCAAAGTCGCATAGACTTAACACTATTTTTAGTGGAGGGGCACCAAACTCTCCGGGAATGGAGTCCAGCACCAAAACAAACAAACAAAAATATTCAAGATTAAAATGTCGGGTGTCACTGGCACTGCAGAGTGCTTATCAATTCCCAGGGCCAGTGAACCTCTCTTGTTGGAATCAGGACCAGAAATTAAAATCCTCCCCGCGCGTGCTCTCTCTCCACAGAAAGCCGTCTCAGCGAGGGCAGCCCGGCACCTAGAGAGACTGCGATGATCACCCCGACATCCCAGGAGCAGAAACCATGAAGAAGCAGAGGGTAGCACTACCCCACCCGCTCTTTGAATAAAAAGCATCTCTCCATAAAGTCAGGATGTTCCATACAACCACTCAAAGTTGGGCTACACAACTTGAAGACGTAAAAATCAAACCTCTCGGAGCTGATAAGTGTATGGGCGTGTCTTCTAGACAATAATTATGTGTTTTCCATAGCTGCAACGATAGCGACTGAAATTCTTAACAGGACGTGAGGGAAAGGAGATAGGAAGTCCCGTTACAAAGTTTTAATCTGTTTCTAAAGAAGATAAGTGCAACGTCCGGCTCCTGCAGTGAAGCGTATCCATTGCTTTTTCTGGGTATTATCCCTATAAAAACTAAAACAGGTAAAGCCCGCAGCTGAGCTGATCTCAGAAGATGCAGGGGAGATGCGTGCAAGTCTCCCTCCCAGCACATCCGGGTAAGTAGCCGAGAGTTAGAAAGCTACTCCGTAACTGTGAAGGAGAAAAAGCATTAGCCACTATACTTAAGAATTACAATTGAATGCAAGAGGAGCCGGTACAGTCTGCACCGGGCCAAAGGAGCGAGTTATCTCTCCCTTATTTCACCCCAAATTCTCGGGAGGCAAACTACCTGACACCCCACTGGCCAGGGTGATGCGCAGCTTCTTCCTTAAGAGAGGGCCGGCAACAGAGTACGTTTCTGAGTTCAACTCTCCGGGATTTCGAGTCGGAATGTAATTGTCTCAGGGCTGCAGACACCTGGGAGATGAGTGCTGACGACTCTGCAGACTCCCAGCGTTTCTAAAGAGCTTTCTTTCTCTCTGCTTATTAGTGTGTGGCTTTAGTTGGATAATAGTTGTGAAAATAAAAGGAAATGGCAAGTCTCATTTTTTCGAAAGAGCCAGGAAATTGGTCATTTCACTTATTGTTTAATCTCTTATGTGGTCACCCACTTTTATCTCTGCAGAGAAATGCATCTCATAAAAATAACCTTAAATTACCAGGGAGTCCTGCTTTGTCTTTTTCACCACCCCCCCAGCCCCCCACCCCCATTTAAACATGTCTTTTAATAAAGAGGGTTAAAAGTCATAGCGTAAACCACCCCAGAACTCTCGTGGGCAATTGACTGTTCTAATTGTGCATTTTAAAAACAATAACAGTCTTGGTAAATTTCAGTGACCTGGAGGCCATCTGTAATTCACCAGGGTGAGCGAAGAAGACCATCCCCTTCTCACATTGTCTTTGAACTCACAGCTGGCCCAAGGCAAAATTTGTTGGACTTCCACAACCCAAAAGGAGGACAAGAAGCTGAAGCTCAGACCTTAAGCAATTTCCACAGACTTAGTAGCTTTCATTGCTGAAAGTTGATGCTGGGTTGAATCTTAGAAGTTGTGGGATAACTTACACTAGATCCAAGACATGACAAATGGATGTTTTATTATTTACCAGAGAAACTTTTAAGGTAGAAACAGTATTCTACAACTGCAAATTGAACCTCATCACTATCCATTGAAGGAGAAAAAATAAATACCTCTAATGAGTTCTGCTCTCAGCCAAAGACCATTGACACAAGGTCCACAATGTTTGACTCTTACTACACATTACAATAGTTTTAAGTAGAAAAATTGAAGTAGATTAAATACAAACACTTCAAATCCATGTTGACATCCTGAGTCTTAAAATACTTTCTAAACATTGTACAAGACCAAAATTTGACAGATTTGCAGCCCTTACAAAAGTTCCAAAGATGTGTGGTCTCCTGAAATTTTCTTCTGAAAGCTGCACTTACTAGCAAAGTTAACAGACGAGTAGAGATATTCTTAATTGATTCTGATAAATGTAGGTTGTCATAGTGGAAAATTCTGATTGGTGGAAAATTCTGATTGAAGAAAAATATTGTACTGATTTCTCTGAATTAGTTAAATTCCCCAGTTCTTTTTTGCCAAACTAGATCTGGCTGTCAGTTTGAAATTCAGATGCTGTATAAGTGATCTATCCCAAATCAATCTCCAACTCTGTCTACTGTATATTTCTTTTTGTTATCATTTTTCCTGACCCAGAAAGAAGACAAGATTCTGTTCATTTACATAGTTTATTGTTGTAAACATTAAAATTGTCTTTCTCAAAGAAAGAATTTATCAGAAAAAAAAATCAGCGTCTCTAACTGTCATACACCATAGAAAAAAAGGCAGTGACTCATATCATGTGCCATACTGGAAATATACAAAGAAAAATACTACAGAATATGGCAATATTAAAATCCTTACTCAAACATAAAATAATATATTAACTGACAATTTTAGACATTAAAAAACCAAAAAAATTCAAAGTGCTCAGTAATTTCCAGGGAGTTATGTATATTATAAGCACTCTGGAAACAGTCAAAAGCTGCTGCATGCAAGTTTTGTTTAGTTTTAGACAACAAAATAATCAAGATATAAACTTTCTTTTATCAACATCAACGCTACATACAACACTTACAAACAAGGAATGTTGAACGGTGTTACAAACACTATGTGTCCCTTTTGTCAGGATTTTCTGATGTGTAATACTTGTGCCCACCTATTTTACAATTGAGAAAATGTTTAAGCTCAGATAACTACCAATCTTTATAAAATCTAACAGACTACATAGTGTCTGAAATACTATTTATATAATATAGACATTACTGAAGTAGCAAGTGCCTATAACATTTTCAACCTAGAATCAACATGCTTGTCCCTTTTTGTGTACTTATTTTTTTGCAAACACACTTATCTTTTAGAATTTGTAATATTTATTCATAAATAGGCACAAAATAATTTAAAAAGCCAAACTGCATTGGGTAAATTTACAAGCCTTTGCCTTCTTCAACTCATGCCACCCACGCAACATTTAATTTTACTATATATTACAGCTTTCTTTACAGCAGAAAACTTTGAAGTCTTTTAAAGGGCAATACATGTGGGTCCCCTTCAGATGTGTGTGTGTGTCTCTGTGTGTGTGTGTTGTGTTACATTTGCCTTAACTGCAATAACCAAACATGGCCAAACATTTCCCATCATAAATTAGGAATCTTTCTTCTGAACAACAAACTGATTTTTAAACTGATAATAAAAAGTTTATACCACTGTATTGTGTGTAGTCCGTGTTCTAAATCCAGGATGCCCCGGAGCCAAATGCCCTTTCAAGGTTCTGCCTGCAGGTTAGGAAATAGCAACAGTTTTTGTTTTTTGTTTGTTTGTTTTTTTCTTTAGGGGTCAAGGGGCTGGGGGCTTATGGAAGGAGTGGGGGCCAGCTAGAGCTGAGGCAGCTCTGAGGGATCTCTCTGCCCTTATAACTTGCCCCCTCTGGACAGATTTAGGTTTCTTTCCAGTTCCTTTGAAGTGCATGGAAGGAGGTCTTAGAAAGGTAAAGTGTCCAGGAAAAGTTTGTCAATTATTGCTGGTGGTGGTACCAAGTCTTCCAGTTTCAGGTAGAAAATGCGCTGTAGCCCCTGTGTGCAAAGGGTACGAAGTTCTGGGAGCTTCCCCAACAGTTTGGACAAATAGTTGGGACGGTTCAATCCCCCATTATTGAAAGTCACATGGTCTTTGAGACAATTTACAATCTTGTTTTGCAGTTCTTCCACTCTCTTGGGTTCCTTGAGCCCATGTCTCTCTGCAGAAAACACAGTCAGAAACAAAAAAGGAATGTACAAAGCAGTTAGCAAGTTGGCAGGATCAGGGAGGATCGGTGACTAGGGGAAAATGGGACAAATCCTGCTGGGCAGAGAAGGTCCCTCTGCCTCTGGTACTGACCTGTGACCATAGCCAGGGCAGCAATGCAGGAGAAGGCAGAAATGTCGATGTTCATATTCTGCAAGTTGGAGGAGAATTCAACAATGGAATCAATCCATTCCCCAAAGCCACGAACGCATTGCAACCTGTGCAAGACCACCCCATTGCAAAAGATGAGTTTACCCTCCACTGGGTTGGACCTGCAATTAATACCAAAGAGAGAGGGGAGAAAAAGAGAGAGAGAAAAGCTAAACAACTAATTACTTGAAAAGCAATAAATGAGGGATGTAAGAGGCACCTAATTACCGAAGAGTTAATAAAATGTAGACCAGTGGACCTTGAAAGGGTTTAATTTCTTAACAATCAAGAACGCCCCCTATCCCACCTCCATTCCATTCCTCCAAGGCTTCTGCACCCACTCCTTCCTTTGGATCTTTAATCTACTTCCCTTTTCCCCCCTTTTCACATCCCATTTTGGGAAATAGGAGAAAAGGAAATTCCTTTTCTCTTTTCCCTTTTCAATTTCTACGCCCCCCCCCCCTTCTTGTGTCCACTCTTTCTCCTTTCCCAACCTCCCTGGATAGCCTCCTCCTCCATTACCTGTATGCTAATCGCAGCACAAACAGTTCTAAGAAAGCCGATTCAAAAAGCAAGTCTTGGTCGGCTTTAGGCAAGTCAGCAAAACCTGGGATCTTCTCGGCCCAGCCCCTGATGATCTCCATTGAGCCAGTCAGGAGATCATAGAATTGCTGGATATGCTGGGTGTCATCTCCACTCATCTGATAGTCAGGGTTCGCCTGGAACTGGAATTTCATTTTAAAAAGCACTTAATGAGGTTCTCTAAAATATATAACCCGTGAAATTGCTAACCCCGTTTCTAGTAGGGGAGCCAGGTTTTTATAACAATTAAACCTCTCTCTGACCAGTAAGGAAATTAGATGTTCCGGGGCAATTAATTCAATTAGGGATGGTGCTATGAGGTCGCTGCTTTAAATATGTAAATTGCCATTTCCATACAGACTAAATACAGTGCCATCCAGCCCTGGGAAACATTCACTCTTATCTCCACAAAACAATTGACACGTTAGTATTCATGCTAGTCCCAGAGTGGGTCTTGAGCAGAGACACCCTTTGCAAATCTTAATAAAATTGCAGTGGCCTCTAGGTTTGCCCGACATACTTCCTCCAATTAAAACCCACACATTTCTCACAGCTGGGGTAGAAAAGGAATCTGACCATTTGATCCTCCACCACATTGTCATTCCTTGTACCCTCTTCTCTTTCCCCTCCCCAGCCCCCCAAGCAGGCATCCCTCACCCTGACAGTAAGGAGAAGATGAGGATTAAAGTATCTCTCTGAAGGTTCAGGGACAGAATCGGAGTGGGTGCATTTCACAGACTCTGGCTTTGGCTTCAGTGGCAGAGTTGTGTGAGTACATGTATGGTTGGGGGTAGTTGGGGGGTAGGGGGGCCTTGCAGAGATTTGACCACTGTGACCTACCCTCTCTCCCTTCCTCTGCAATCTCCTCATGCCCACACACCCAGCAGCAAGGATGTCTGCAGCTCTGTCTCCAGTGACCCTGCCCAGGCTATGAAGCCAGTCTTGATGACCTCCTTTATCCCTTGGTTCTGGGGCTTAGTGATGGTGTGGGAAGGGGGTCCTGCCCATCTTTCGGTTTGTCCATACGATAAACCCGCCAGCTCCTTACCCTGGAATAGTCCAGGCTGGTCATAGCCGGGTTGGAGTCGACATGGGCCCTGACGAGGGCACTGATCAGACTCACCGGGGGAGAGGGGGGAGAGGGCTCCTGTGGGCTCTTCGGTTTCGAGGGCAAACGACCTCTCCGGCCTTTTAAACTGTCCGTGCGAACCACTGCAAAGGAATAGCCAGGTTAGGACCGATCCCCCAGCTGCCAGTTCAGTCCTCTTGGGGAAGACCACAGCCTCAAGCACCCACCATCAGGAAGTTGCAGGGTCCCATGGCTTGTAAAGACCTTACTAACAAAAACCATAAAAAATTCGGGTTGTTTAATGTTTTCTTTCAAATGGGTGGAATAGTTAAAAGGCAAGGAGGGCCTGGTAGCTTTCTATTGAGCAGTCTGGGCTAGTAGACAGCTACCAGGTCCTGGGAGGCCAGACATTGTGAGGGAAGCGGGATGCCTGTGGCTCAGGGAAGTGGAAAGTGGAGTTGGGGTAGGAGAGGTGGTTTCCCAAGGGCACAGACTTGAGAGTCCAATGCTTCCCCCAACCTACCTTCTTTGACCATCCCAACAGCCAGGCACTTCTGAAATCGGCAGTACTGACAGCGATTCCGGCGCCGCTTGTCCACTGGGCAGTTTTTATTTGCTAAACACACATATTTCGCATTTTTTTGCACTGTGCGCTGCAAAAGGAGACAACATAGGCCCCAATTTTTTTTTTCCCTTTGGAAATCCAGCAACCCAAGGAATCCTGAGACAATTCCTCAATGACTGGAATCTATACTCCCTCCCCACAAACAAATACATACATACAACTCCTTTTTATTTTTTCCCTTTTCCTTTTTTTCCTCTTTCTTTTTTTTTCCTCCCCCAGGGCATTTAACAGAAGAAAATTGATAGCGTTAACATTTGAGCTAACCTTGCCGCTCCTTGCTGCGTTTTATATGCCAAGAGAAGGAGAAGGAGACGCTCAGTAAATACAAATCCGTGGGCATTCATATTATTTACATTCCTTGGAGACCTTCTCTATTTAAAATGATAAGATTATTCAATCAGGATGGCGAAATAAAGAGATCACTTAATTTGACCATAGGGAATTCTGTTCCACTTGGTTAGCTCAGACACGGTTCTCTGTCCTAACCAATTTCAATCTGAACAGAGAAGACAGCTCTTAGCACATGCAAATGACCCTCTTCCAACTCCAACACCAGCAACTTTGGGCGAGGGCCTAACTGGAGGACCGCGTGCGGGGGGAATGCAACTGCGGGTCTCTTAGTCATTTTACTTCCCTTTCTCAGGCACCCAGAAGCCCCCAACACAACCCGTGGGCGCCTACAGGGCAACCTCCGCGGACCCCCGGAGTTGAAAGGCCGGGGATCAGACCGGGCCTGGCTGCTTGCACCCAGGCAGGGCACTCACTCCGAGGCCCAAGCACCCCACCTGATTCCTCCGCCCCAATCCGTGCTCACCTTAAAGAAGCCTTTGCAGCCCTCACAGGTGCGCACGCCATAGTGCTGGCAGGCCGCGTTGTCGCCGCACACGGCGCACAGTCCCTCGTTGGAGGGGGAGCCCCGCGACGGCGGCGAGGGCACCTGCGTGTCGAGCAGCTGCGACGCGTGGCCGATCTGCAGGCCCGGAAAGCCCATGGACGCGGGCTTTCGGATGGGGTTGGGGACAGCGAAGGTCTGCCCGTCCACCACGTGGTGGCCGCCCGCCGGCTCCGGATTCATGGGGACGTGCAGTGGCCCGTCGAAGCGCATCTGGCAGCTAGACACAGGAGTGCCGGGAGGCGACTGCTTGAAGGAGAAGAGGGAGAGGCGGGAGACCGGCGTTTTCCTCTGCTCAATCATGTGTGTGGTGGCCACGTAGTTCTGGTGGAAGTTGTGGAGGGAGCCTGGGTCATCCCACATGGGGCTGTGCTGCACCTGGAAGCCCGGGGTGGTGGGCGTCGGGGGCGAGGAAGGCTTGTAGTAAACCGACCCGGAGTGCGGCATCATCTCCTCGGATTGGGGGGGCAGGTGGCTGTGTTGCTGGTAGTTGTGCATCTGAATGTCTTCTACCTTAATGGAGGACTGCTGTCCGGACAGGGGCATTTGGTACAAGCAAGGTGGCTTGACGTCGTAGCCTGTGCTGTAGTTGTCCATAAAGGTACTGAAGCTGGGGAGAGAAGTGGTGGCAGTGATTTCAGTGTTGGTGAGGTCCATGCTAAACTTGACAAACTCTGGAGTTAAGAAATCGGAGCTGTATTCTCCCGAAGAGTGGTAACTGTAGCTCTGAGAAGCGGGGCTGGCTCCTTGAGGCGAGGACCCATACTGCGCCTGAACACAAGGCATGGCTGGAAATGAAACAGGGTAATATACACTCAGCCTGGTCAACTGAACACTTTCTTCCGGGCTCGGGTACACCTGGAGCTACACCAGCAGCCCGCGGCGGTCAGGGAGCATGTTAAGGGCGCGAGAGGAAGGGTGGGAGAACGCGAAAGCCGCGGAGCAGAACAGTGCGGGCTATGGAAAGACTCATTAAAGAAAGACCCAAAGCTAGAAAGCTACTGAGGGGATTCATTCCCGGGTATTTCCAAACGCCTTCCCCCTCACCCTATTTCAGGATAATCCCGTTCTAGCGAACCTCTCTGCTGAAGCTGGGGTTCAGCATGCGCATTCTAGAAATAAAGTTGCATTGCACAATGAGAAAGTTTTCCCGAAGCGACGGGTCAGGAAACCTTATGTTACAGGGTTTGCTGAGGAAGATCGCGTTGCCCTGTTTCTTGATGTTTAGGGAAATCTGGGGAGGGAAAAAAAGAAATGAACTTGCACTAACCTTCAGCCTTACAGGAGTTTTCGAGGAAATTAAAGGTGGACAGTGTCGTAATTCACTGAAGGACAAAGTTTCCCAAATTTTTAGAAAAGCAATGGGGAGTCCAGCCTGTTGGAGCTCCTCCCTGAAATACAGATACAGGAAGCTTCAGAACTACTTTCTGGACATATGCTGCTGGGCATCTGTAGACTCACCAGGAAGGGCTTTCTATCCTTTGCTGGATGGTTTTGTTCAAAAATAATGCGTGGCCTTGACCAAACTAAGCAGTTAAAATGAATGTTGTAAAGGAGATGGTTGGAAACAACAGAAAATGCCACCATTGCATTGTGTACATTTGCAGAGAGAGGGTTCTGAAGGGGGAAAGGTATTCCATACACTTATTTGACACTTGTGATGTAATAAATAAGCCCCTTTGCTAGCATAGGTGGGGGGCATTATTTCCATTTCAGTTTAATTCAGACGCAAATTAGAAGACTAGAGTCTAGCAAAATACAGCACTAGAACCTTCTCTTGAATTTTTTGCTGTGGTGAAATGGACTTTGGTTTTGAGTAGGGGGAAGAAAGTAAAAGTCAAAATATAAAACAAGACTATCTTTCCCTCCACCTCCACAGGTTACAAAATGTTAGACAGGCCTGGGCAGCCCTGAGGGCAATCTGAGTGGAAGTATCTGGATTTCTTAAGTGCTTTTGACAGAGCACTAGGTTTGGGAATACAGGTGAGTTGTGACTCACTTTTCCAGAAAACTAAGTCTTTCAACATCTTTACTGGCCAAGACAGAGGAAGAGGGGACCCCACTTTTCCAGGAGCATGTTAGATTGATAGCAGAGGGAGGAAATACTGTTTATACAGTGTTGGCACCAATGTTAGAAGCACTTCCCAACATAGCAAGCTGAACACCTTTCCTATTTAGTCTTCCACAATCTGCCTACTTGCTGGAACAAGTCATCCTTGTATCCTAGTAATTTTTAGATATTGGTACATGGAAAGCAATAAAAAACATAAGCAATTTTATTGCTATTTTAAAAAAAAAAGCCAAACATCCACTCCTTATGTTCTCCTTACCCCTCTCCCCCCAAAAATCTTGCTTCCTAGGGGAGGATAGTTAACCAGAAAAAGTAGAAAGGAGGCCCTTAACCCCCACAGCCCTAGAGAGATATGCCTCTCCTAGATAGCAACTCCCAGGTAACTTTGATACTTAATAGCTATACTCTACATATTTATATTCTCTCTCTCTCTCTCTCTCTCTCTCTCTCTCTCTCTCTCTCTCTCTCTCTCTCTCTCTCACACACACACACACACACACACACACACACAGTGGGACATATGTCAAAACCAGAAATTTCAAGCAACTTAGCAACAGGACACTCTACAACACCTCCCCTTACTCAACAATACCCAGGAAACACTGGCACTCTGGCCAGCCGCGGTGACAGAGTTCCCAAGCAACACATAAACTGAAGAACTTTCTCCTTGTCACTTTGTGAGCAGCGTCCAGGGCCCTCTAATACACAGGACTTGTAGTTGTCCTGTCCAAAGACAACAATCAATTCCACACTAAAAACAAACTTTGCGCATATTTCCTCGGGCAAGTCCGCAGCTCCCGAAACTATGCAAGTCTTCCCTCCACGTCCACCAATGAGGAGCCCGGAAACCTCTGCTGGGAGCTAAGTCCCCCTAGTGCCAAAGCTGGGGTTCGGACCAATGTCCTCTAAAACTGAGCGCACCTACTCCCCATCATCCCACCCACCCCCCGCTGCACTCAGCGCCTCAGGCGCCCACATTCAGAAAACATGTACTACACACGTGTAAAAAAGAGACGTGCAAGAGAAAGAAAAATAACAGAACGCGAGCTACACGGGCTGTACCTACTCACTTAGGAGTTCCCGGCGTCTCTCTTCATTCATTCAACTCCGCCGAAGTGTAGTTCCCTTTGGGAGTCCGGGTGGCAGGGTCGGGGAGGGGCGGGCGAGAGGGGCGAAGGGAGCAGAGACTCCGAGAACCCGGAGGGAGTAGGGGAAGGTGGCCGATTGGGCTGGCGAGCGGGACCGCGGAGCCGTGCGCGAGCCGCCGGGCGGACTGGCCTGGCCGCCAATGTGCCTTTGTTTATGTGGCTCGCGCTGCCGCTGCCAACATGCACCTAAAGTCTCCGCGCGTCAGCGCGCGTCAGCGGCCCTCCACCCAATCGCCGCGCGGCCGCGTTCCCCGGACTCCTGGCCCGCGCTCGCTTTGGTATATTTCCGACCTGACGTCACGAGCAGGGCAGATTTTAAGGTGGGAACTGTTCTTGGTTCACCTTGGTAGCCAGCTTACCGGTTTTTTTTTTTTGGTTTTTTTTTCCGAGAGAGGTGTGACCTCTCCACTCAGGTCCGTGCAGCCCGCAGCGCCACGACCTCTCACCTCATCTTCCCGCAACCCTCCCCCATGCCCCCACTGTCGCCAGATCGCTCACACGTGGGGGAGGGTGCAACAAAAGCCCGGGAGGAAGGGAACGCTGGCGTGGGCCAGGTAGTCAGCACCTGGAATCTCATGGGTGGGTTGTACCTTGCAGCGCCCTAACCTCGCCCCCCTTAGCGGAAGCGCGTCCAGATGTCCCATGACACAAGATGCTCAGAGGACTCAGGCAATTGGATGGGATTTCCCTAGCCCGGTGCAGTATCCCCCTTGTCTCTCTTTCTCTCTCTTCTCCCTCCTTCCCTCCCTCCCTCTCTCCTTCCCTCCCTCTCTCCCTCCTCCTCCCTCTCTCCTTCCCTCCTTCGCTCCCTCCTTCTGTCCCTTTCCCCTGTGTGTGTGCGCGCGCGCATAGTCCAATGTGGAAGAGAGTGGGGGTAGGGCTTATTTTCTGCGTTTCCTTCTTTTCTTGCAGTGCCCACGTGACTCAGACTTTCAGGGACCCCAAAGTCAGTAAGGCTTCGCCACTTTCTTTGCTTTGCAGACAGTGTTGTCGAGCAGGAAGCAACAGGTGCGCCTTCTGCATAAAGGTGTTCTGACTCACCTTTTGACAACTCTAATACTTTCGACTATGCTCGCTGCCCACCAACTCGTACCCTTCCGCGAGTTTTTGGGAAATCGATCCTCCTCTGAAAACACAAGGGCTCTCAAAGCCTCGGTCTGAGAACCAAAAGGGAAAGACAAACAAGGAGAAAGGGCGAGAGAGGGACAGTGTCTCCACCCAAGCGTAACGTGTGTGGGTCCAGCCTCCCGATGAGAGGGGCCCCTGAAGACCGTGGGACAAATCGCACCGCTGCCTGGGTCCCAGCAGCTGATTCCGCTTTGCGAGTTCATCCACCGCCACGCTGAAGGCGCGAGGTGCAGTCTAGCAAAGGAAACGCCGCTTCTCCGAAGAGCGAGCCCCATTCCCAGTTCCGCTGCCCAAACTGGGCGATGACTTCCCTTGGAGCTGAAAGAGGCTGGAGTTGGGGGAGGGAGTGTTCGCAGGCGTTCCCCTCCTCTGCCCACCGTGAGTTCCAGGCGCTCCTTCTCCCTCCGCGTGGCCTGCTGCCAAACTACGGGGGCTCTTTGCGCTATCTCCCACCCATCCTGCTGGTCCCAGTATGGCCCGAAAGCACCGTTGAACTATCCGCTTTCTGAGCGGCTCAGTTTTAAACTGCACCCACGCCTTTGCCCTCTCCGGGCTGCCTCTAGCTCCCCAGAAGCGATGCCATCAGGTACCCCGCGGCTGCCCCGCGAAACCGTAGGCTTTCTGCGCCCCAGCCACGGGAAAACCTACGTGACCACCTTAAGTTTCCCCCAGATGTTGCGACTGCCGCTGTAGCCGCCGCCGCCGCTTCGGCTCAGCAGTGCCCTAGCGGGCGCGAGAAAAAATAAAACCAGGAAGTGTGGGGGGGGGGGAGGGGAGGATGTTGTGGTGGCGGGTGAGGGTGTGTGAGTAGGGGCAGGAGGGGAGGAGGGCGAAGAATAGCTTATTAGCATGAGCTCGGCAGCGTCAGTGCCCTATGGGTAGAAGCGATTCCACGCGAACGAAAGGGAAAAAGTGAGAGTTTGGAGAGCTGGGGAGAAGGAAAGGGGTGGGGGTGACGGTGACGCAGGGGCTAAGGCATTGACGCACCCGCCGGGCTGGTCCCAAAATAGCAGCAGCTCCAGCTCGGTGGCGCCCTCCCGGGTTCCCTTCCCCTTCCGCGAGAGAGCTGGGCGCGGCCAGGGGGAGCTTTCCTTGATCCCAGCGGTGAGCCAGGCTCCCGGCGCTATTTCAGGCAGTCGGAAACTCAAGCGCGGCCACGCAGGGGTGGCGGTTATTATTTTTTTTTTCAACATATTCCTAGGAAAGTGAGGGCCGGGAGAACTTGAGGGTTGTAACAACCATGACCCTCCAGATACAAATCTATCTACGTTTCCTCCGCATGCGCCTCCTCCCTCATTGTCATTTTTACCAAAAAAGCAACAACCTGGATTTAGCCTGGGTTGAATCTGAGGACAGCTGTGGAATTCTCTCCCAGAAACTGAGAAAGCGTCCTGGAGTTCTTAAAGTTAGCTTCAAGGAAGACAAAGATTGTAATGTGATGCGATATTCTCTAGCAGCAACCTGTCGAGTTTGGCGTCACGAGGAGTCTTTGCTCAAGTCTTAATTCACCCAAGATCGAGAGGCAATTATATCGAGGGGCTTATTATAATAATATAATGGAGTCATTAAAATGAAAGGAAAGCTGGTCTTTTCCCGTTCTATCCTATAATAAGTGTAAGAGTTCTCACTTTCCTCTTCAAATTCCTATTCTAGTTCCTGAGAAGCGTTGTACTGCTTAGAAAGACATACAGGATACAAGACTGACAAACTCACTTAAACCAATCATTAGAGAACCCACTTTTGCGCTGGTGTCTTGGTAACGTTCGGATGTGCTCAGGGTGAAAAGGGTCTAGCACAGAAAATGTAAAGGACAATGCTCAAAATTCCTGATTCCGGTGTCCCCAACCAGGTTCTGATGGAACGAAGTCTCTGTAGAACTGCCAATGTCTGTAATTGACTAATCCTGACAGTAGGGGGCCTGACTCCACAACGTTCAAAAGGATAACACACAACATTATCTCACACACACACACACACACACACACATACACATATACACACACACACACACACAATATTTACTACTTAGGCCAAGCCCCAGGAGAACATGCTGCAAGTCCAAATATCCATATTGTGCAGGAAGTAATAACTACAAATATTCCATTCTATTCTATTTTTCTTGAAAAGGGAAACAGTTTAACACATGGAATTAGGTTCACAAAAGATTTTATTTTCTCCTACCCACGTTTAACTCACTATTAGGTCATGGGGAAAAAATTAAAATGGTAATAAAATCTTTCATTTTATCACCAAGTAGTTCAATTGGCATATAGTTTGGGAAAATGAAAGCATGTTTTAAAATCCTATGATTACATGTTTAAATAAATTATAGTTTAGAAGAGGATTCCTGTGGGTGTATTTGCTGGTACATAAGAGAATGCTTTTGTGCACAGAGGTTTAATTACACATATAATGGAATCAAAATGTAGAACTGAACAACCTTTTAGAAAATGTTAAAATGATGCTTTAGGCAAAAAGAAACTGAATTTCTGCATTTATATGACTGCAACCCTTCCTTCAAGGTTCTCCAACATAAATAGATCAAGTGAACTATTTCATAACTCATTAAAATGATAATAATTTTTATTTCAGGGCTGGACCCAGAATCTAACTTTAAATTATTTCCATGTGGAAATTTGTAAAGTTACTCCAAAATGAAGGGTTATATCCTTATTTAAAATAAAAGAGTAAATGAGTAAAAATTGGTGCTATCCATAAGTAGCTCCTTTGAAATCAACAAAAATAAATTACAAAATTATTAGTATAATCAATATACACTGGTGACCTCCAAAAAGCATTTGGACAGCAGGTTTATTATGCTATGTTTTATGATATTAACCAATATTGGCACATGTATAGAGGAAATATTTTTATTAAAAAAATCAATATCATATACAAACTCACATCTAAACCAAAGTATTTTATTTTATGCATGGCTAGGCAGATTGTACTTAATAAAGTTGAGCTTTTGGTATAATTTAGAAAGCAAACATGGATGTAATCCCATAGGATTTTCTATCTTAATGCATGGGAAAGGGGCCCTTAGAGATTTATTTCACTATTACAAAATGAACTCAGAGTAGCCCTTACATTTCACATATAGTAAATAGATATAACTGATATGCTGTAAGAGTTGAGCTAACTTTAAGATATTTCACAGTAAAATTACTTATAGAACGTATTTATATCATATAAATTAGATACATATTTTAAGTTGTATTTGGACAAACTTGCATTGATGGCATTTCTAGCCATTGGCAGGAAGTTTATATTAGAGATAGAAGAAATTTTCACTTCAGAAAAAAAATCTATTTCTGAAAATAAAAAATAATTTTTAATATTGAGTGTTTTGTTTTTCCCATTTAATTGATATTAATAAGGTATTACTCAACCAGTCACTTATTCCTTTCTTATTGGCTGCTTGGAGAACAAATAATTGCCTTAGCTGATATTCACATTTTGGGTAGTTGTGGCTTTTACTCAGGTTTACTAAGCCTATTTTTCACACACACAAAAAAAAACACAAGCTAAAAGACTTTTAAAATTATCCTTTTCATTGATACAGAACTCAGTTCTAGAAATGTATAAAGATGTGCAGAAGAAAACAGCACTTTTTTTCTAGAAGCATCTACTTGTAAATTAAAATTATAAAACTGAACATATGGTAAAACCTCATGTCACTCAAAAAGTATTTCGCATAATAAAAATCCTTCATCTTTTCTTTAGTGTTTGACTCTCAGTAACCATTTCCAAAATATCTGCTTTTAAATTAACCATTTAATATTTTTTAATTGTGGTAAAATACACACAACATAAAATTTACCATCTTAACCATTTTTAAACATATAGTTCAGTGGTGTTAAATACAGTCATACTTCCTGCATCGGTCACCACTATCCTCCCCACCCCCTTAATGATTCATGTTATAAAACTGAAATTATACACATTAAACAATAGCTCTCCACTCTCCCCTCCTCCCAGCCTCTGTCAATCACCAATATTTTGCTATATAGGAATTTTTTTTTTGTTTGAGCAAGGAAGGGTAACTTTGGTTTTAGACTTCATTGCTAATTCAGTTAATGTGGACATCATTAAAACGTACCAAGCACTAAAAGATATTTTAAGGATTCTGAAAATAAGTTGTTCTGTGCTAAGAAAATATCCGGGACACTTAAAATTCTAAAAGTAGGGAATAACATTAATAACCATCACAGTACCAGATAGTACTTTTTAAAAGTAGTAAAATATGTATACTTTGCAACAATTTTTATGTGTATACCAGAGCTGATTAGTTTTTGTTCCACTTTGAATAATAAAATAACCACTTTTGATTTTTTCCTCAGACTAACTGGTAGATAGGAACCTCTCAATTTAATAAAAAATGGAAATACAGTATTGATAAATTACAACAAAGACATATATGCCCTTTTTCTCATCATAATTCTGCAATTATCAACCTATAATTTTAACACTACAAAAGTAACTTATAGCAAGGACCCTTACAGTGATAAGTAATAAATCTAATTACCATATCCTTTGAATAGATGTAATATAAATTTCATTGCTCACTTAAAAGTTCTAAAGTTAACAGCATAAACTTGAAGTTGAGTAATTAAGTAATCCTTATATAGACACTTATTAAAGTATTTATACATATTATCTTAAATCTACATCTATCATTTTGCCAATTAAAATTAGGACTTTAATTGCAATTAAGTAATTTAATTGCCAATTGAACAGCAAAATTGCTAAGTGACTAATTTTAATGCCTATTTTAATTACCAATCATGACTGGGGAGGGAGCTAATCAAGTTACATCAAGCAGTACCAGAGTAATGATGTGAAGAAAAAAAAAAGTAGAACAAACATTCAAGGCTACATGCCTTAAAAAAAGAAACATAAATTAAATAAATGCAAACACAATCTTATATATGTATAAAAATACGTATTTCAATATCTGAATACAGAACATGAAAGAGAACAAGATTGATTAAAGAAGCCCCTGTCAATCTTCAAAGTAAGGAAAACCAAGTCAAATTTTTTATGTGTATTTACATGGCACTCATACTAACCTAGATAAAAACAAGGCTGCATATAGCTGAGAATAAAAGACTGTTTCCTACTTGGCTGGTTAAATATTTACAGATTGACAGTTCTTAAAAAAAAAATTCTTTAAAAAGGAAATGCTGTAAAAGAGAGAAACAAGTTTCTGATGAGAGAACGTGGGTTTTGAATTTGCAAAGCAAACAGGCCGGTGCAGTGGGACTTCACTTTGCGATGGCACTCCTCCCCACCCCCACACACTTGAACCAAGAGTTCTATTAGAGGCCTAAAGCCTATCCATAACTTGTCCCATGTTACCCCGAGAAACGCATAAATCTGCCTATTTAAAAGATTTCAAAATACATTTATGAGTACGAAAATAAGAAAGCAACGAGGATTATATCAAATTAAAAGTACTTAGATGAGGAGTACTATACCTCCTCCTAAAAGTATGTCTCCATCTTCATTTAAAATAACATGCCAGTTCAATATAAAAGCTGTAAACCAGCAGGCAACCAGAAACACTGGTGAAAATCTTCTTGGCTAATGCATACACATTTTCAAAAGTTTTCATATTCATACTAATTCACAGATTAGCAAAATGGAAGGGCAATATTCAAAGAGGGAGGTGAAGTTAAGAGCTCAAGAAATAAAAAGTGATTCCCTAGTAGACAATAACAATGGTAGTACTTTGCTGCTGTAGGGATTGCCTTGGCAGCCAGCCACCTCATTTGGAGTAACAATGGACAACCCTGGAATCTTCACTTAAAAGTCATGAGGCAAAATACATGTTGTTTTTGTTACTGTATATCTGTACCCAACATATAG
The DNA here is from genome assembly GCA_004024925.1 of Scalopus aquaticus. Lineage (NCBI taxonomy): Eukaryota > Metazoa > Chordata > Mammalia > Eulipotyphla > Talpidae > Scalopus > Scalopus aquaticus. Next base: position 81,128 of record PVIJ01000177.1, read on the forward strand.
TTTATGTCTACAAAAAGGCTGGAAATAACTTGTGAAATATATGTAATGCTATAACTTGAGAAATAGATAGATCATGCTTCTTAGGATTTTATTTACTAATGGACTTGAATTCTGAAACGAAGCACAGCAGGACTTTCGGCCTGGATTTTGAAGGAGGACCGTGTTTGTAATCACGGGGTCTAACAAAAGACTGCAATATCTGTTCATGACAATAACAGCTTTATAAGGAGACTTCTGTGTGACTGATTAAAGGACACACTCACTGCCTATTCAGAAGTCATGAAGATGGAGTCTTTATTGACAAGCCATTGCTGATCAAGGTTAAATCTCAGCTATTAAAAGATAACCAAAACAGCCCCGAGAAAAGTTTGCCATCTCAGATATGTCTTAATTTATTCTTAATCTATAGCTTTTCTGCTGTATACATAAAACAAAAATCTTACATTAGTTGATAAGTAATCATCAAAATTATTGCACTAACTTAAGCATTAGTAACAAAATCATCAGCCATTACAAAAGGAAAAGAGAAACATTATCTTGAAATTTCAAAAATATTCTAAAAGGATATCTGCAGTTACTCAAAATGTTTACCTCCTGAAACTTGACATGATAGAAAATATACTTTTTAGACTGCTTTGTGTATTTTGCTAATCAGTTCTCATGAATTAATGTGGTTTGTGAGTTATTGGAAGCAAAATATTAAACAATATTATGTCTCTAGCTTTCAGATATCCTTTGATAAGCAAAAATGTTATAGTAAATTCTTTTTTTTTTTTGATCGTTAGGTTAGTTCTTCAGTGTAACCTTTCTGCACTAGTGAAGGAAAAAGGAGGGATATGGTAAAAGACAACCATGTCTATAATCTGAAATTAGAGTCAATCAAACATTTTACTAGTCGTCAGGATATTAAAACATAAAATCTGTTAAATATTACATGATCATTCCACTAGGATCTAAACAGAGACTTCACTGTGCTGTCACTGACATCCTGGGGGAAGAAAGCCACCCACCAGCACCACTCCATAAATACATAGAGTGTAGGGCTTATGTGTAGAAATTGGTTTGCTGAAGAGGTTCACCTTGTATTTCATATTACTGGGAACTGTTTTCTGTTAGTTACTTTCCTAAATTTGACAAGGAAGTTAAAAAAAACAATTTCAAATGATTAATGAATGGATTTAAGAGTTACACAGAAACTACTTGCAAAAAAACGTTTTTCCTAAGAGTTCCTTAACTTTCTGATTTCCAAAAGCATGGTGTTCCTAAAGATTACTAACTCTTGAACAAATACCTCTGGAAATCATATTTTTCCTATCTCTAAACCCTCATCGATTAGCGTTTGGTCACCTGATTGGCAATTTCCAAGACAACAGTTCTCCTAAACTTTATAAACTTTTATTAGCCAGAGGTGGGAGGGGTTGAGGAGAAGCAATACAGAAACAGATTTTACAGGAAGAACGATTTGACAGGGCCCTTCAAACTACAAATGTTATAGAATTTGAAATGTAGCTCTGTGGCTCAATTTATACCACAGAAACTGTGAGATGCTATCTTCCTGTTGTTATAACGTATCAGGTCAAGGGATATAAATTGTACCAGGTAATTCATTTTGCCGTTCAGAGAGTCATTAAGTTCCTCCCAGAATATATGTGATTGATATCCCTGGAGGTGAAAGGCTAAAGGAACCATATGGCAACATGTTGCATTCCGTATGCTATCTGCCCATCCGTGCTTAAGCTGCCATTAGCAACATCTGTACCTTACGGAAATCCAGCTGCGCCGACGACGGTTGACGGAATTGTACTTGGGGGGGAAATCTAGCTTAGCGCCATTAACTTGAGACTTAGAGTCTATCTAACCAGGACGGATGGAAGCTTTCACAATTAGACGAGACGACACAAATGCTTTATTAAAGTTTAATTTTGAACTCCCAATTAGCGAAACTGCATTACAAATCGATTGCAATTTCCTAGAAGGCACAGCAAGTTCTCAGCTTGCCTGCCACGTGCGAAAGGCTCCAGAGCAAGCTTTCCCAGCTCCCGGCTGCAGAAAGGGCTCTGAACTGCTCTCCGCGTCCCAGGAAGTCCTAAAATCCTCGCCAGCCCCTCCTTCCACTGGGCGGGGGTGTGCAGGGACCGAACCCGCAGGGGGTGCGGAAAAGGGCTCTGAAGTCCCAGGCGTTAGAAGGAAGCAAGGGGAGGGAGTGGACGGGGGAGGGGCGACAAGAGGCAAAGTGAGTGTGCTGTCGGGAGCGGGGGAGGGGTGTCCTCTATTATCGCGGCCTCTCGGGAGGAGTCTCAGCTACTCAGTCACGCAGAAGTTTCTCTTTCGCTCTAGAAGCTACACACCCAGATTGGCTTCCTGCGCACCGGGGAGGGGGCGGAGGCGCGGGGAGATAGGAGTCCCGGAAGGGCTGCCCGGCGTTCACTGACACCCCAGCACCCCTCCCCCGCCCCAAACAAAGCCCCGGCTCTAGTTCCAGGATACGTTACCTGCCCGGCGCTCCCGGCCCCTCGATCACCGCATCCCCCGCTGGGCGCGCCTGGTGCGGGTCCAGTTCCCCGGGGCACACAGAGTGGTCGCCCCTGGCCGGCTACATCCCCCTCTTTCGTCATGTTGGGGAGAATGGAGGGCGGGGAGCAGGGGAAGTGGAAGCGGAGGCTGGGACTGGGGGAACTTACTGATCAAATTTAAAATAAAAAAAAAAAAGCGTCTAACTGGGCCCGGTTCTGGCCAGGGTCAGCAGAGACGCGTGATCTTTCCGGGGGTCGCGGGCGGGGGCGGGGGGAGGGTCGGGAAGCCGCCCGACCCCCTCCCCCGGCCCCCAGCGGCCGCGGCAGCTGCACACACAGAAGCCCATTGTGGCGGGTGCCCGGCGCAGCCCCGCCGACTCGGCCCGGCGGCCAAGCGCGTCAGCGGCCCCGTCAGCCGCGCCGGGCTCCGTGACGCGCGCGCAGCCCGCTCTATAAATAACCGGCCGCGGGGCGGCTCGGGCGGCTTTCCAGTGACGCCGGGGTGAGGCGCGGGAGGCGGAGGGCGAGAGGAAACAATAAAACCGCCCGCCTGCCTCCCTCCGCCCTCCCCTCCGCGCCCCGGGTCCTGCCGGCCGCGCTCCCCTTTCCCCGCCCTCGGGTAGCGCCGCTGCGGGTGGGAATGAGCCCCGGAGCCCGCGTCCTCGCATCCGGCTGGGAGCCCCGTGGGTCGGGACCGAATGCTCTCCGGGGGGCCGCAGGGGGGTTACCCACACATCGGGGAGTGGACTTGGCGGCGGGTTTAGTGGATGCTGTATTCCTTACAGAGAGCTTGATCTAAACCTCTTGGTGCTTTCTCCGCCCTCCCAGACCCTTTCTATTACAGATCCGATGTGTTTGCAATAGTAAGTCCTCAATTCGCAACAAATCAGGAAACTCCATCTCCAGTGTCCTGACGTGGCATAAAGTGTATGCCTGTGCTTGCAACGCAAGGGAGTCTGTCTTCATCCTTTCCTTAGTTCCACCAGGATTGTCTGTCTAGGTATTTGTGGGCCAGGCCCACCCACGTTATTGTTTTAATTGGAGGAAGGGGTGTTGTATAAAAGGTGCCCAGTAAAAACAGGGTGGACGTGGATTCCAGGACTTCTGCTTTCAATTCCTGAGTAGTTTGCACCTCTTTGACAAAGCACATTTGAAATATTCCAAAAGTCTACAATCTTTCAGTTGTCTGCATTTACATCAGGGCTGCCACTTAAAGGGGGCTTTTTCTAAAAATGAATATTCTGTGAGGACTTTCTGTGTTAACTTCCATACTCAGGCAATTCTGCCCCACATCCCATCGCTACTACTGTCCATTAAACTGTCCATATATAACTGGGGGTTGCTGTTTGCAACACCAGTTAATTAATCGACTATAAGATGGTAAATCCTCCTGAGCAAACTGTCTCAAATACCTGAACTATTTACAGATCTTCTGGGATGTTGATATATTATTTGCAGCTCTAAACAAAAGTGTTGAAATGACCTGCCATGGATAGAGCTAAAAGGACTAAGGAAGGGGTTCTTGATTCATAAAATAGACCAGTGTAATGAAGGGTTTACTGGGCTGGAAATTGGTAGACTAGGTAATCTAGATTTTAATTAGGGTCTTCCTTCATTTTACCTCTCTGTGCCACCTTGCAGAAATCACATTCCCTCTCTGCCCCAAGTGCCTTTCTTTAAATTAAGGACTGGTGGTTTCTAAGTTCCTTTCAACATTGATAACACTGGTCAACAAATTTTTACAAAAGTTGCATTACTGAAATAAAATTAGTCATTTACTATCGATTCGTATGTGCTCAACACGAATATGACAATCAAATTCTAATTTTGGCTCTAGTTTTTTTGGTAATCTGCAATAAATGGATGTTTACATTGCAAAATGCATGCCAATAGTAATAGGCCTGTGGTCAATACCTGTGAAAAATCAAGTCATAGACTACTTCTTAGATTTCTTCTCTTGTCTGTTGTACAGCTGTTCAGGAGCATCTCTGGGGAGTGTCCAGCAGTAGTCAGACAGCATTGTAGTGGACCATTTTCCCTGGTCTCTTTGTTCCATGGATGAGATATCTTGATGAAAACGTTTGCCATGTTCATCACTAACCATACCACAGTTTTCAGGAAGTAATCCAGATGGGAATGAAGGAAGTGGATCTTTAGAGACATATTGCGAGCCAAGTTTCTGATACTGCATCAGCATGTCTTCTACTAGGTCCTTGTAGTTTTCTGCCCTAACATTCCCAAGAAAGTCTGTAGACACTAGGCAAAAAGCATTCCATCCTTGTTTCCCATCACCCTGCAGCAACTTGTTGAACCGGTCATCTTTGAAGAGCTCTCAAATCTGAGGACCCACAAAAACTCCCTCTTTGAATTTTCTTCCCTGAGTCAAGGAAATTTTTCATGCAGGTATCAGAAAGCTGGCGAGTCCCAGTCCATGGCTTTCATGAAATTCATCAAACCTAGTTTGATATGAAGGGGTGGTAGCAGGATTTTGTGAGCCTCATTCAGAGCTGGGTGCTGGATATTCTTCTCTCCAGCTGCTACATTTTATCTGCAAGTCCATTCCTTCTTCAAGTAGTACAATTCACTTGCTTGGCTATCCCACTCACATAAGAAACACATGTATTTTGTATATCCCTGCCGTAGTCCCATTAAAAGGGCAACTAGCTTCAAATCACCACAGATGTGCCAGCTGTACTTGTTATACTCAATGGAATTCAGTAGCTGCTTTAAGTTATCGTATGTCTCCTTTTTAAAATATATTTTTATTGTTATTTATGTCTTTTACATTTTGTATTCCCCTGGGGTAACCCACCACCAATTTACCCGTGATCCATCTCCATGGTGTCTCTTTCAATTGGACAGCATGCGCTACTGGAATAGATAGAAGACGGTTTACATTGTGCAAAAAAGCACAGCCTTAATACTCAATTTCGAAGAGTCTAGAGATAGTCTCCATTCTTGTGGGTCATGAGTGATTTCTAAGGCATTCATGAGGCCCTCAATATCGGAACTGAAAACCAGAGTACTTTCCTTTCCAAAGAAAAGCTCCAACTGCTGGTGGCACTTTCCATAGAAAGTAATTGTGACATCTTCTTCTAGAAGATTCCATCGTTGGAGTCTTGATCCTAGCAAGTCTGCCTTGTTCTTGGATAATTCCAAATCACGGACCAGTTCATTTAATTCTTCTTGTGTTAGTCTGTGTGGGGTTGATGATGCACCACAGTGAAAATCTGGATCACTGCATGCTGATGGAACAGGAGAAGAACAGGTCGGCTCACCCTTGTCCTCATCAGATGAATCAAGAGAATCTTCTGCTGGAGGTTCTAGAATAGGAAGTCCCTCACCATGTGGAACTGTTCTCAATGCAGACGGAATGTTTGGGTAGACTATTCTCGACTTCTTTTGTTTCGTTATTCCGCCAGAAAGTGGAGGAACCAAGCAGAAGTAACAGTCTTTTATGTGGTTGCTTGACTCTCTCCACACCACAGGGACTGCAAACAGCATTGATGGTCCTTTGCCATTGAACCACTGTGAAAGCTGTGTTGTCCATGTAGCACAGCATATATGTGGGGCCCAAGGCTTGTTTTGGTCACCAAACTTGCATCCAAAGTAAAGATGATAAGCCTTCTTCACTTGAGAAGTGATACTTTTCTTCTGGTTGGCAAATGTCACTTCCCCACAGATAGAGCAGAAATTGTCCATGCTATTAATGCACTTTCGAGGCATTACTATTCTGTATTGTGCCTAAATGGATAAAATAATGACAGTTCTATGTAACAGTAGCTTCAACTGTCTCGCACAAAGTCTGAAATATTTTCAATGCTCAAACTTTCCGACCGGGCTTTCTTTAGTGCGCTGCTGACATCAGCTTCCTTCAGCAGCCACCTGGCAGTAGTATTGCATTGCATCAGAAAATCATGCAATCAACTCTGGATGATGTGTGCATGATGGTATTATGCAATGCGATGCAATATTACATAATTCTAGGCTGATTTAGGATGTTGTTGCAGTCCTACTGGATAAATTTACATGGTGAAACATATAAAATGAATTATATGAAATATCTTCAAAAAGAGAGCTAATAAAAAATTTTCAGGATTATATTCATGTTCAGCACACTAACATACTACAGATTAGGGCCTTTTAAAGTCAGTAACAATCTCACTGTTGACCAGTGTGATCCAGGATGCTAAAGGACATAATTGTGTTCAGATTTAAGCTACTAATAGGAGCACCCAGTGTCTCATGGGAAAAGGATAACCAAATGTAAAATAGTTCAGCCTTCTAACAATTTATTATTTCATATTTTTTCAAAAGGAAAATATATTTCAGAAAAAGAATGAATTCAACTATACCAGCACAGATATTTTAAGAGAAAAGAATAATTTTTACTATATGCTTCATTTACAAAACAGTAGACGTAATTACAATCTGATGCCATTTTAGAACTCTACAACATCACCTTCTTTCATGTGAGTAAATGAACTATTGGTAACAAAATATACTAGAACCACTTTGTCCAATTTTGCCCCCAAATCTGGCTTGCCATTTCTTTAGGAGGAAGTTTTCAGTTGAAAGACTAAATTGTCTCTCAGTGACTGGTATTCGTGAGACAGGCAAAAATCTTCTAATTAACCCACATCATAAAGTCATATCTGCCTTACTCTCCTGTCCCCAGGTTGGTGAAGGAAGAAAACATAAAAGCAGCAGGAACAAGTTTAGAGCCAAAACATTTGCTTCACATAGGAACCACCAATGTGTGATCACAGCTAAAAGTTAACCAGTATTTTCCCAGTTCCAAAAGCACATCTGTCTCCCTTTCCCATAAAGTGTTTAGTATCTCTAATTTAATTTCATCTTGAAGTTCTTTCTTCTGCAGATTATAAAAAGGTATTTTACTTCTCACTGCTACTTTCCTGAAACTTTCAGCTTCTCACATGGTTTTAAATGAAAATTCTTTTGCTTACTTATCCCTCTATTAATGCTCTCAGTTGCATTAGCCATTTCCTTTTACCCTTTGAATTGTATCAGAATCTGAATGTGTATCCAGTCTAAGATGGCAACATTCCCAGATTTTTTGTTTGTTTGTTTGTTTGTTTTTGTTTTGGTGGTGGAAGGGAGAAAAATTTAGCAGCCTAGTTCTAAAACTAGTAGAAATACAGTAAAACAACCAATTTTGTCCAAACAAAAGAAAAAAAATTAACTTGCTGAACATTGTGAGATAGATGACTGAAACTATGGAAAATCTTGAATCTCCTTGATGGCATAAAGCTTGCTACAATTTTTCAAACATAGTGAATGTTTTAGAATGTGGACTTTTCTCAGTATTTCCAAAGTTTCTGTCTAATTGAGGTTAAATCCTTTGAAAAGACTACAGTAACAGTATTGAAGAATTTATTAAAGAAACTACTGTGCACTCTTGCCTTATTACTCAGTTAATCCTGATCTGTATTTAGAGAGTGGTGCCAGCCAGGATGAAACTTCAAAGGAATGAGCACAAATATTTGCCATATCCTATGCAGTATAGTTTTGGTGATAGAAAATTCATTTTGGAAAATATCATTGATGTGATAGTATAAGCAAACTTCAACAACCTTCAAATGGATAAGACTAATAAAAAAGATGATGTGGGATTCTTAGTACTCCAAATAAAAGAAAAGTAACAACGCAAATTATAGAACTAGCTTTCTGTATTTAAAATGTCAAGAAATTAAGGCAAGCAGGGTACTTAAAAATAAATTTCACTAAACTCAAGAAAATTAACAAGGCTTTCAACATCAGTTCAAAATAAGATATGCATATATAACCAGCCCTTCTGGTAAGTTTTTCTTAATTTTAATGGTTCATCCCTGAACTGCACAGACTGTGATAAATTGCTGAGATCCCCTGCAAACAACTTTGATCTTTGGTATAAATTTTAACATCAAGCTAGGATTTGTTAACAGTGAATTAAAAAACTTCTTTGTGAATATTCAGGTGTTAGTTCTGTTTGTCCTCTGCTCCATTCCTGGTTTTTCTTTCTCCTCTGATCGGTATCACTGGGAAGCACCTTCTGCAAATCCGGTTTCCCTGCCATGCTTAGGAGCTGGCTACCAGATGGGTGTGACCAATGGTAAGCAAGACCAGGAGTGTCCCCTCCAGGGAGATGGGGAAAACCAGGGTATTCCCTACTCTGCCTTCATGCCCTAGCTCCTGTCAAATGACCCCGACCCTTGAGCCTGGCTTCGAACAATTTTGTGTTGTTCTTTTATTCCTACAGCTTAAGGGTTGTAGTGGTTCTTTTTGGTTTCTCAACCCTTCTGTCACCTGTTTTACAAATTACTTGATTTTCATTCTCCCCATGTAGAATACTTAGAACAGTTCTTGTTTTCTCTGGTTGGAGCCTGACTTTACACATATTATTGAAAGCATATTGGTATACATCAAAAATCAGCTATTCCTTGGTTTTCTTTTGCTAGAAATTCTTTTTCTTTAATATGCTATTTAGAATTGCTAATAAATGACTCAAAAAGTCAGAAAGAAACCCCCAAAGTTTTAAAGTCAATTTTCCATATACATAATATTCAAAATTATATACACAATATATTGCAAACTTTATTGCTCATTAGTCAAAGAGGTCTAATACTTAGCTGAGAGGACACATAAATCCCATGCTAATAAGAAGGGTGGCGTATAATACCTGTCAAGACTTAATTCATATCACACATCTTCTGTGAATACCACTCATTAACAGCTTATTTGCCAGTAGCTTCTTTTGTCTCCTCATATCTTAAGGAGAAAGAAGAGTGAGCAGGTAGAAGGGAGAGAGTGAGAGGAGGAGAAAGAAAGCAAAAAAGGAAAGAAGAAAAAACTCAGTATTGTAAATTTGAAGCATCATATTTATGAATCCATGGAATAGTATTTTGAAATCTAAATTATATCTACATTTTTTTTCTCCTTCTATTTCAGACTATCACTCCTCTATCCTCACCTCTATAAGCAGTTTTCCTGCTACATGTTCATTGTCCTAAAGAGGGTAAGTAAATGTGGTCTATAAGTATATCTGGCCTTGCTTCATAAAATCCTAAACTTTCAGGGGAAAGGTTTCCTTAATACAGCCTAAGTGTCCTGAAGAAAATTCAAAGAGAAAAGGATTTCCCTGAAACTGCAAAGAGGAAGTCCTTGGGTACATACAAGGAGAGAAAACCAAAAATACTCAGTGTTTCCTTTGGAGAAACAGGAGCTGAAGCTAATCCTGGAGAAGTTGCCTGAGAAAAAAGAGACCCAGGGTAGACTTGGCAAAGGAGTCCCATGAGGTCACGGTTTTAGCATGTAGGTGTGTTACAGGAGATGAATCATCACAGAGATACTACCTAAAGTCATTCATACTTCCTTTCACTGACAAATCAACAACCCAAGGAGCCAGAGCGACTCGTCCAGACATGTGTAGGAGCCACCAGATTCTTTCTCTGACTTTGCTGTCTGAATTTGGTCATGGAAAGATGTAAAATACCACCACAAGCAAGAGTCTGCTAGATCAGAGAGCCAACACAGAGAAAATGAATCTAAGAGACAAGGAAAAGACATTGGGTGCTGAAGACATTTGAACCTAGATCAGGCTATTCCTGGAGCCAGGCCTATCACTGGACTAAAGGTATATGAGTAAATCAGTTCTCTTTGCTAAAGACAGTTAGGATTGAATTTTCTGTCATTCACATTGGAGAGTACAAACTGATGCACTTATTCCTAAAACCTGTTTTAAGGCCTTAGTGCTGGAGTATAGTAAATACAGGACTTATCTGATGACTAATATTGAGGTATACATATATAATGTCAATTTATTATGCTACTGGGGAAGGAAGAGTTTAATCACATAATAAGTGGCATCTCAAAATCAAATGGGAGTGCCCACTTTTGGTAAAGCCTCCAGGAAGGATTAAAGTCCATTGCCACAAAGACACTCAACCCTGCTACCATTCACTACAATAGAGAATTTGGTCCAAGTTGGAGACATGAAACATAGCAGCCTTTGGTCCCCGTTTATCTCCCACCTCTTCATTTATTGCTGCACCCTACCTTCAGCTTCCAATCTTAGTCAACTAACAGTAAGCTCCCAAATTGCCCACACTATATCATACATTAGTACTTTTGTCCTAACTCTAACCTCAGCTTAGATGCCCTACCTTCTGTGAAATTTTGCCTGACACTAACACTGCCTAACTCCTCCTACCTCCCACACAAATACTCTAAAATTGATCACTTACTGCATCACACTCTCTGTGTCCTTCTATAGTGACCTATATGCATCTTTTATTTCTCTATTTCCCTTACTTGGCTGAGTTCTATGAGGGCAAGAATTCTCTCCACTTCCTGGCTCTGATCTAGTTCTACTCCATTCTAAGTTCATGGTTGTCTTTCTATCTCCTTTTGTCTTTCAATCGCCTATAAAAACCTTTCTGCATTTTATTGTCCTCAGGATTTCTACTGAAAGATACACCTTTCATTTAAGATTCAGGTTTTCAAAGCTAGTAGACATTTGTTCAGTTAACAGCAACCACTAAAACTGTCATTCTAAGAACATTTCATTTAAAGATTTACCCATTTAAAGTTTACCTAAATTTTTAATATTGAAACAGATAGCACCACGGTGGAAGAGGTCATGTCCTTGAGAATCTGTCGATTTGGGGAAGTAAATATTCACATAGACATCAAAAGACTTGTAAGATATGCTTCCTTAATGATTCTATAATTCCATCCAATGTTTCCAGTACTAGATGAATCTGGAAGGAGAGAGATGATACGGGATATGACAGAGAACAGGGTGGGATCTGTGAGCACAGATTTCGGATACAAATGGACTGATTATTGGGCTAGGCCCTTTAATTCTGTACCTAATCTTTATCATGTTATATGAGGGATACACAGATCCTACTTAGTTTCTTGAGAGTTAATTATTTATAGTATTTTCAAAAGTCTTCCAGGAAATTAAGTTCATGGCCAATTTTGTAATATATACAATGGTTTATAAACACATAGAAAGGAAGGACCAGAACATATGGCCCTCTCTCCAGTCCAGTAAAGCCCCCCATGGAACTCAGAGCTTTGAAGTCCAACCTGAAGTTCCCAGTATTCCCCCCTTTTCATACCTTTTTTCTTGATTAAATGGATGGTAAAAAGCTGATGTGTAGAGTCTTGTCCTCATCTACATCATAGAGAAGTACATCACTGCTGTCTTTATAAATGTCATTGATATAAGATTTCTCCTATATCAGCAATGATGTTATAATACATTCAACTTTGGTATTTAGTTTATGTGCCTTAAATTCAAAAGCTCTTCACCCACTGCTGCCCACATATGCTGACAACTGTTCTGATCCCAGCAGGAGTAACAGATTTGATTTCTTAAGCATTGCAGAACTACAACCAGAGTGTTATTATTAGATGAAAGATATCATACTGGCTTTGCAATAAAGAAAAAAAGAAAGAATTGAGATGAAAATAATCTACACTATTTAAAAATGCCCCACATTTTCAAAATTGTAATTCAACTTAGTTTTTGAAGGTAGTATATTGAAATGACTCAAAATTTAAAAGGTATGAAATTGTAGACAGAGAATAATTTCTGTCGTATCACTGTTCCCCTACTGGCCAGTTAGCTCCAGATTAAAATAATGTTATAAAATAATTTTATTTTCTCTCAGCGATAGTTTAGTATATACAAGGACACACATCTGTTTAAGTATGTATCTTATCTATTGTTCCTTAACAACACATAAAGAGATGGGTTTATATCAGTACATTGTTTTTCTGGTTGCATACTATTCTGTTGCAGATTCCATTGCATACTATTCCATTTTTTTTCCACCAAAACAGTACCATAAACATGGACATTTAGGTTGTTTCCAATCTTTTGCTAACACAAAGGTATTCTTGCACCTACATCATTTTACTTAGGGGCAGGTATTTCTTTAGTCTAAACTCTTAGAAGTTGAATTTTTTACTTAAAATTATGTTATAATTTTTAGGTAATATATTCATTTTTAATGTGATAAACAATTAAAAAGGATAAATTTTGAAAAGTAGGTCTTCCTCACACCCCCTAAGCCCAACTACACACTTACTTTTCCCAGAAGCAAGTATGTCACCAACTTCTTGTACATCCTTTCAGAGATTTTATGCACACACATAAGCACATATATAGTTGCAAGAATGTGCATATAAAAGAACTGAATTTATTTTGGCAATTTGTACTTATTTCTTTTTTTTTTTTAGAAGTTGTCTCTCTTTTTTTTTTTTTTTAAGATTTATTTATTTATGCATACAAGCTGGGGTACAGGCCAGAGGTGTGGGGCGGCGAGAGGCTTCACCAGAGACAGAGTGGGGAGCAGAACAGGCAGATCAGAAATACACTGCTGAGGGGAGCAGCGGGCGAGGCAGGAGAGGTCTGCCGCTCCATGCGGGATTCTCCCTGGCCGGGTGTCGAACTCGCATCGCGTGCTGCCGACAGCTCCACAGCGCAGCGCTTAACCGCTGCGCCACCAGGGAGGCCCAATTTGTATTTATTTCTATGTTGTAAACTACAGGGATCAGCAGCCTGTTTTGTAAACGGATGAAGTGATTCAGTGTAACTATTTCAGTTAGGAACATGCTCTTTTACTTCCTCATATATCATCATCATTTAAAGTGATAATTTCACCAGTTTTCTTTATGCACATATGTTTTGTGTGGAGGGAAGGGAGGGTATTGATAAAGAGCCATACACTGTCCCCAGCCAAAAATTGTCTAAGGACATACAATCTAGAGTTTTTCCTATTTGCTTGGTAAGCCACAATTACCCTGTAATCCTTTCCTCCTTATTTATCTAAGGGTTTCTTCCCCTTTTGTTAGTACTGAATCCCTTTTTCCCTCTGGCACATGTAATCCTCTTTTACTTAGTGTTGTTCTCTCTCTCCATCTTCCAATATTCCCACAGTAAGAGTGCCTACAACATACATTTTTTCACTTCTTACATTTCTGAAAATCTCTGTTTTTCTTCCCTCTCATCTGATTAATAGCTTGGCTGGTAATGCAGATTTAGGTGGGAATTATTTTTTTCCAGAAATGTATAGGCATTGCTCCAGTCTGTTAAGAAATACAATGCCATTGTGATTTTTGATGTGATTGTTTTCCTTTCTGGCAACTTTCATGACCTTCTCTTTGTCCTCAGTGTTCTAGAATGTTCCAGCGATATGCCTTGATGTGATTTTACTTTCATCCATTGTATTGAGCACTGGATAGAACTTTCAATGTGGAAATCAATGTCTTATAGTTATGGGAAATTTTCTTGAATTATTTCACTAAATATTTCATGTATACATTTTTCCAACTTATATTCTTATTTACTTTAAAAATTTTTATTTTATAGTTGCAAAATATGTAATATAAAAATTGACTTTTTAATCAATTTTAGGCACACATTTCAGTGGCATTAATTACACCTGCATTGTGGTGAAACCATAACCAGCATCCCTCTCCAGAACTTTTTAACCTTCCCAAACTTAAACTCTATACCCACTTAGTAACCCCCACGCCTCCCTTCTCTAAGTCCTTTGATAATCCTTATTTTAATATTCTGTCTCTTTGACCTTGGTAATTATAGGTATCTTGTAAAATTGGAATCATACAATATTTGTCCTTTGTGTCTAATTTATTTTATCTAACAATGTCTCCAGACTTCATTCATGTTATATATAGTTTGTGTCAGAATTTCATTCCATTTTAAGGATGAATAATATTCCACTGTTTATACATAATACTTTTTGTTTATCTATTCATCTGCCAATGGATAATTGGGCTGTTTCCATATTTTGGTTAATGTGAACAATGCTGCTATGAACATTGGCTTATATTTTTATTTATACTATTATATAATACCTTTATTTTTTGAGTTCTCTGAATTTTCGGCTTATATAGTATTTCATTCTTTTCTCAAGATTATAACATCTTAATTTTCTGAGGATGTGAATATAAATACATATAGTATTTATGTGTGTATGACTATGTATATATTCATGTATTATGAATAGTATATATGTGTATATGACTCTATCTATCTATATATATAGATATAAATTTGTTTCTCTTTGCATTGTGTCCATTTCCTCCAAGTTGTTTTTGATTGCTTGTTTATTTTGGTTTCTCTTTTCCATGCTAATTATTTTTTAAGATATCTTATAACCCTTGATTTTCTGGTCTTGATTAAGAATGAAAGACTGAGTCTCCCTGGTGACACAAGGGGTTAAGTCTCAGTCAGTGAAGCTATTGCAGCCACTGTAGCCTGAGTTCGATCCCCAGCCAGGGAGATTCCCACATGGCACAGCAGACTTCTCCTGCCTCACCTGGCTGCTTCCCTCAGTAGTATATTTCAGTTAATCTGACTGTTCTGCTCCCCACTCTGTCTGTGGTGAATCCTCTCACCACCCCCCCAACACCCCTGGCCTTTACCCCACCTCTGGCCTGTACCCCAGCTCTTGTATGTCTAAATAAATTAAAAAAAAAAAAAAAGAATGAAAGACTGTAAAAGTTGACTGGGAGCTGTGACTGCATATATGAATATACGCATATGCGGCTCATTGACTTTGAGTTTTGCATGACCTTGAGGTGACATGATAAGGCTGTTTGCTGGGCAGCCTCATTAGCAGTATTTTTAAGTTTTTCCATTTACTAGAGCTTACTAGAAAAAAGTCCGCGTGTCTCTTTCTTGAAGGGTTGAGATCTGACTGCCAGAGTCTTAGGAACTGAATGTGGAAAGGGGTGTGAGTACATATTTTCAATAGACTATTCAGTGTTTTCATTAGAATATTCAGGCCTTCAACATGCTTGGTTTCCCTGGGTCCAAAAAAAAAAAAAAAAAAGCCACAGACTTATGCCAATGTGGAGAGAATCAATCTCCCACTGGTGTGAAGCTGGGAAGGAGAACTTTGGCAGTTAATTTCAGCTTTCACCCAATTCTTCAACATTGCCCTTCTTCCTCCTTCACTTTCAGTTCCAGAACTCCCTAGAGATACCTTTTTGGGAAC
This sequence comes from Scalopus aquaticus, assembly GCA_004024925.1. Taxonomy (NCBI): domain Eukaryota; kingdom Metazoa; phylum Chordata; class Mammalia; order Eulipotyphla; family Talpidae; genus Scalopus; species Scalopus aquaticus. Next base: position 96,678 of record PVIJ01000177.1, read on the forward strand.
ATTTTGAAGACTCTCTTGTATAAAAAGGAATCTTTCTCAGCTTACCCCATTACTAGTTTCTTTCCACTCTATGATCTGCTAAGTCAATCAAGTTTCATCTATTCATTTTCCAATTTTCAAAAGTATATCGCTGTTATCTCCTCTCTTACTCCACATCTTTTTGTTTCTTCAGGGGGAAAAAAATAGGCTTTAAGATTGCTTTTACAGGATTTCTTGAAGTGGTGACAGTTAATGTTTGCTTTCAACTACTATTTTAACCCTAGACTGACATAGCATATTAAGATCTCTTTGATTCACCAAACTTCCACTAGAATTAGGGTGTTTAGAATTTAGTTTTATGCCATTAATTTAATAAATAAATCTATTTTTAAGAGGCAATTTGTCTTATAAACATCCTATTTGAAGGAATAATCATTCAGAAAATTAGATTTACTTTTGATAGATATTTACATTTTAAATGATTTGTGTTGTTTGATTCCCACTTACCAAAGGTCCCCTTTAGGTGATTTTTTCTTTTTTTTGGTAGTTTCACTGATTTTCTTTGAGGTCATTGGGATTGGTAAAATTAGTGTTGCAGTAATCAAAGTGAATCTGTAGGAAAAAAAACCTTAAAAATAAAAATGGCACCTGTTTATTACCCAGATATATCTGTTCTCTCTGCTTCATTTTAGTCATAGCTATTTAATTTCCTGAAACAAAAAACAAACAGATTTTTCACTAATGTCAGTACTGCAGAACTAGCATAGGACAGAAGAGCCAGCTGTACTCGATTTCATCTTATGCATCATCAACAAAATTGGCAGCTAAGTTATGATTTCAGAGCCTTTATGTTTAATGATGATGTACAAGCTGTGCTTGATTTTCAGATACAAGCTTGATCTTTGCTGACAGAAAAATCTATTTTTGATATGTAACTTGAGCAAATTTGATGCGAAATTATTGATGTAGGATAAACGCAGATCATGAAGATATCATTTTTAGACTCACATTTCTAACCCTAAACCCACTTCAGTGTATTATTATTATAATCATCGTCATCCTTATAATTATTAGCATTATGATGGTGGTAACTAAGTATTTAAATAAAATTGCAGTTAAGATTTGTGAATGAGTCATATCGACAAGTCTCATACTAACTTAAGAATGTGACCTCAATGAAAAGGAGCAGCAGAACTAATTAGCAATCAATTCTGTTAGCAAGCCTGTTCTGGGTATAAGACTAATTCAGAATCATATGCTGCAAGTGATCATGGGTAAAATCTTCTGACATTATGTAAAGAATGGTGGAGCAAATAGGTGTGAAAGGGAGAAAAGAAATGCTTCCTTGATTGCAAGCTCTTTGACAACAGAAATCTATAGTTCAGTCATTACTAGGAGCAGCTACTATTTTTAAAATTCATACAAATCAATGACATAATACTTGTTAATGGTGTACCATTGAATTTTTTTAGAAGACCCAATATTGGTCTTGTACCAATTGATGTAACCATAAAAATTTGACTTAGCCATTTTTACTAGTCCCCACTTTAGAGACCTCCCCCGAACTCAGTTCTTTCATGCTGCTTGTTTCCTGGGGTCATCCTCCCTAACATCTGCTCTGCTTATGCTTCCCTCATTCCATAACTATCACTCCTACCCTGATCAAAACTTATCTGTCCTTTATCGCATTCCTTACAGATTTTGCAAGGATATACATGCTAAAAGCTTGAAAATATTTATTTTCTAATATTTACAGATTTACATTTTTAAGATGAACTCTAGAGGATCTATTGCCAGCAGTTGAAATGTCACATCTCTCTGTCTGTTGACTGGCAAAAATCCATATCCAACAATAACCAGCTTTTACTTATTGATTTTACCCAACTTATCATGTGTGTTTCTGAAGCATAATGAGATAGTGATTAAGACAAAGGACTTTACAGTCACATGGATCTAGTTTTGAAACTCAGCTCTGCCACTAACTAACTGCTAGTTACAATTAACCTATCTTTAATATGGAATACCAGTCTCTATCTCATAGGGTTGTTATGAGAAGTAAATGAATTATTGTCTAGAAAATGATTAGTAAAATATTAAATAGTAGTAAGGATTTAATTATTTTGAGCTCCTACTCTTATTTATGTAAATAATATTAAATAATTAGTCTTTCTAAGTTTATTTTTGTTTCCTATGTAAGTCCTCTCTATACAAACTTGATAAATCCAGGGCTATGTAAAACTTTGTTTCCCTAAGACTCTGTATACAGGAATTGATAAGTGAATGTCAAATTTTATTCAATTCACCATGAAATGTTTTTGATTGCAAGATGTATTTTCTATAAGGCAGAAATGGCTTAAAATAGGTTTTCACATAATATATCTTAATTGAACCAAATCATAGTTTGTACTTTTCTTTAGGAAGATCAGATGAAGCATTTTCTTAAAGACAGGCCCATCTCTTTGTCATCAGTATAACAATATTACAAGCAAGAAGCCAGTATCACAGGGCCTAGTTTACTATCAAGAAGCACATCAGGTACCTTCAGATTACTAGCAAAACACAGTGAATTATACTCCAGGGGTATTAAAAAGTAAATATAAAGTGCTTGAAGTGCTACTTGGTTTATTATTAGGGAATAATTTAAACATTTGGAGAATCTATTTTATCAACAAAACAATAGCATCAAGAATTTTTGGTCCAATTCTGTAGGGTATAATTAGTGTACTGGGAATTACAAAATCTTTTAGAAATGGGGGTGAAAACCTGTTCAGAAATCATTAAGAAGTGTCATCCAAGAAGCCATTTCCAGGTTCGCAGTTTACTTAGCATTTGTAGAGAACTCAACCCGGGCATCTTTTTAAATCATTTCTATAGCTTTAGTCCACTTTATTGTGATAATGAGTGACTGGTGAGTGGCTCTAAATGAGTCTGATATAAAACACCAGGCCCTCAAATAGACAATTTGATGTCTAGCAAGATTTAAAAGCCAGCTTGATTGAAGCTGTTGAATCATTTTAAACATTGGAGAACTCTAAATTAAACTTCTTAGTGATTGAGTTTTTGGATATAGAGTGGAGTAAGAAAATCTTGCCCATTCCTATATGTCCCATTGCTTGCATTTGCTTTCTGTAGACACCCAGTCAATGTGTTTCTACCTATACAAAGCCTTTCTTTTCCCTTTTCCCTTGAATTGGAGTCAACTCACCAGAGTCACCACTGAGCATCTCTGGAAAGAGACTCTAGCTCCAGGAGAGAGCCATCTACCATCATGTGTTACACTGAAATCACTCAAAAGCAGTTGTAGTCACCACTGCCTCTGTCACAGAAGTTCCATATCGAGGTTTTCTCATATCTCTAGCTAGCCAGTTGGGAGCTACGGAGTGAATAGATGTTTGGTAACCAGTCAATAGTAAAATAGTAACTTGGTAACTGACAGTTCTCATTCTCCAAAAAAGTATCAAACACCTATTTTGACCCATATTTCTACTTTTTACCTTACTCTCTTCATCAGAAACCCTAGCTCATTTTATCACCTGCTCTTTTTATTATCCATAGCCAAATCCAGCCCAGTGCCTGTTTTTTCAAATAAAGTTTTATCAGAATACAAACAAGTCCACTTCTTTTCATATTGTTTATGGCTTCTTTCACACTAAAAAAAAAAAAAAAGCAGAGTGGAGTAATGGACAGAGACTATTTGGTTTGTAATGTTTAAAATATTTACTATATGGTTCTTTGCAGAGTAAGTTTGCTGCCCCCAACCCCCACCTGGTCATTCATCCTACTAGAACTCTGCCCATCCCTCATCTGACCTGCTCTTTCACTTCTGCTGCCACCCAAGCCCTCCCGCTCTGCCATCTGGAGCTAACAGTTCATCATCAACAGACATGTGTGCAGCCATAACTTCATCTCTGAATATTCCTTTTGCTTTCTTACTCTAAAACCTGAATGTGCCCTGTATTGTATTCAGGCCTTCGGTAGATTGGAGGAGGCCCACCCACACTGTGGAAGATAATCTGCTTCAACCAACCCATGATTCAAGTGATAATCTTCACAAACACCTCCACAGAACATTGCCAGAATAATGTTTAACTAAATATCTGGGTATCTCTTGGCCTAATCAAGTTGACATATAAAATTAACCATTGCAGTTGTCAAGAACAACCTATTACTTCTTTGGGAATTTTGTATTCTCACTTTTCAAAATGATATTTGACTTTATAGGTATATAAAACCCTTGTTATTTTCTGCTTATAACATAGCTCCATAAGTTATTGAGAAAATGGATATATCAGGGAAGAATGCCCTTACTTTTCCAACCTAAAGCTGGACAGCGCCTTCACTCTCTCGATGCCTGTTCTCCGTCTTGTTTTACTATAGAGCTAGCATCTCTGTTTCATGCCCCTCTAGTTTCATGCTGAATCCCATTCCCCTCACCCTTTTCAGGACTTGGTTTCTCAGTGATCTTGTCCTCTCCTAAATCATTGCCTCTTTACTCAGTTACTCCCATTGTCATTAAGCACCTCTAGTAACTCCTTTCTTGCATACACATGTCATACACACGTACAACAACAACTAAAACAGCAATAACAATAGATACCAAACTGGCAGAGAGACTCCACTTCATCTCTTCATCTTATATCTTCTTCCATTGGTCTCTTGGATATCTGTTAAAATGTATTCTCAGAGGAGTTTTCCTCATTTACCTAGTTAAAAGTAGTCACAATTATTCTTTACCATATCATTTATTTGAAGTTTCTACTTCAAATTGCATAAATTAGTCCCTTAAAAGTATAATGAGAATGAGTTTGTTTACTGTTTCCATCCCCCACCCCAAATTTTACATAAGTTCTATGGAAGCAGGTTAAGTCTGTCTTTTCACTTATAGCTTATCAGCATATATGACAGTTATAGAGGGGCCTGAATAAAGATATTTTGAATGATTTAATGAATGATTTCCTTTTTGTTATGTTTACTTCTAGACTATAGGGTTCTCAAGGGCGAGAACTTTGTCTTTGTGTCTTACATTCTCTGTAGCTGGTTTCATAGAACACTTGTTGAATGAGTGAATGAATCGTTGATATAAATGAGCAATAAGCTAAAGATGAAAGTTATTAACATGATGTTCTACTTGTAAAATTTGCATTGGCATTTTTACTTAAAAAAATCAGAATGATTTCTTTTAGGATTATACTAATTCCTTTTAAACTAGTGCTAATTTGTATAGCTTATCCATATGCATCTAAATTAATTTTTCTAACTTTAACTAAGGCTTATAAATAAATAAGTATACATATATGTATGTAGATAGATGGCTATATATACACCTACCCACACATATATAAAACATATGTTAGTCTTGTTCTAAGAATCTGCCAAACTTTCTTGGTAAGACTTGCCAATTGCAATCATGTGACAGGATGACAGTTCTATTCTCTGGGAGAAGTCCAGACTTCCAGTGTCTGGGACAGAAATAATATAGACCAAGAAACATATATAGCTGATGATGGATGATTTTTGGCTCCCATAATGTGAGGTTTGGTTTTCTTATTGGGAGATTTTAAAAATCATTAGACCAGAAATTATTTTTATTTATACTCAGCTGAAACTTTTCCTTCTTATTTTTCATTTCTGTATAGAAGCATATATAAATGCAATTTGCCTGGTCAATATGGGTTTATTCTAGCCTCTACCACTCCATGATGGCATGAGATCTTTTTGCCAGTATGACTGCCTTATTTTTATTGGCACAGTAGCAACAATCACAGGTGCTTTCCTATTCTCACTAATATAGGACTGCTTAAGGCAGAACTGATTACGAGATAACAGAAACACTTCAGCAATTGCATTTATGCACACAAAGGAGGTTACAGGAAGACTTTCAACTATAAGCAACAAAAGAATCAACTAGCGAGTGACTAGCAAACTTGGGCTCAGTGTTTCAGTGACTTTTGGGCTGCCATCTGTGCAATTCCACTGCCTCTCCCCCAAAATCAACTGATGGCTGCAACACTAACGTGCTCTGCCTGCCGCACCTTTCCCAGCAAAAAAATGGTCACATGCAGGAGAAAGTCAGTGATGTGGGAAAATGAGTTTCTCCTTAAATACTGTCTGATTAGAAAGTGAAGAAAACCCTTCCAGTCTTCATTTTACATTTTACACCTTATAGGCTATAAACTATGAACGTCCTTAGACCAGATTCTGGAGCTACCTATCCTGAAAACTAGGACTTGCTGACTGATTTCTGAACAAATGTGGCACTGCATTTGAAAGTATGAAAAGGGGAATTGCCTTTGCATTGGGAAGGAAGAGTGTTTTCCACAGAAGACTATCAAGAACAGGGACGAGGTTTCATGGAGGAGACATACCCATGTAGAACCTTAAATTCAGGTAGGCTAGGTGAATAAAGTTTGTAAGCATTGTAAGAGAGCTGCTTTTGCAAGTATATGGTACAATCATAGCATTCCAAGTAATTAGAGACAACTGGCATCCTGTACAGGTAGAACAGTGAGAGAAGAGACTACAAGGGTCAGAAGGAGCCATGACATGAAGGCAGTAGGACAGCAGGGGGTCAAGTTCTTGTCCATTCAGGCATTCATTCTGAGGCTGCTAAAATTGTAAATAAATACATATCCCTGGACTTTTTGTTCAAATGTAGCTGAGAAAATCTAGACATTTTAAGAACAATAATGTCATCTCTCTATTTTAAAGAAAGAAAAATGAACACAGTCATTCTTTACAATATCTTACTCTCTCTTCTCCTAGCTAAATCTTGCTGGGGAATTTTTCAGCTGTTTGTTAACCTACATTGTACTCAATGGTATATGGAACCTCAGAGGACTTGCCAATATGCTTCCCCTCCAAAACCTTTGAAGAAAAGAAGCTGAGTGTTGGGAGCGAAACCAACCCTGCTATCTTGATACCGCTGACTGGAGCAAGAGGGCAGTAGCTGAGCCAAAAACTGACCAAAAGGAATGCACCTTATTAAGTAATAACAGACCATGATAATCTGATGGTTCGCACTTTGGAAAGGCTGACAGAGTGAGAGACAGATGTCAGAGTGTCAGTAGCAGAGAAAGGAGGGGAGGAGAGAGAAAGAGCTAGAGACAGAATAAGAAAAGAGGGAAAGCAAGCACTAGCTGAGCTCTAGCAAGTAACACAACAACTCTCCCATCTTGGAAACTGGGGGTAAAAAGAACAAAGTGTCAACTCCTGAACATTTCTTTGGAGATCTGGATTATATGGTCACATCAATATCACATTATAGAAATCACTGAATCTGTTCCAAATGTGATCTAATCTGAATTTGTTATTCAGATTATCTGAATATATTCAGATACAGTCATTAGTGAAAGTTATAATCATACTTTATTTTGGATATCAGATGAATTTTTCCCACCTTTCAGGGTAAGCATTTGAGGTATGAGAACTTTGGGAATAGTCAAGGTAGTGTTTCCTTTCTGTGAGCTTTGTGATGAATGGCCCAGCCTTTGTTTCTTCCTAGGGCACCTCTGAATCAGAAAACAATAGTCAAAGTGGAAACAAGTACTCCTGGAGACAAGAGAAAAGGAAATAAAGTTTAATTACTAAAACTGAGGAAAAGAAGAGACTTGGTTCATGAATCTACCAGGCTGAGGTGTAGAACCTGAAGCACAAATAGAAGCAGATGGAAGAACAGGAAAGAAAGTTCTGGGGAAAGCAGGCAGCAGGGCCCTGTTCCAGTTGAAGCATACCCAGAAAAGTAGTTCTCCATCGTGACTACTCATCAGAATTACCTGGAGTACTTTTGAAAAAAGTACCACATTTCCTGACTTCCCTCAAGTCCTACTGAATGATCACTGACCTTTTATGCAGCTTCTGGTATCCACACATGAGGGAGCTTCCACCTCTACACAGTGGAAATACCTGCGTGATGAAGGCAAGTCCTTTCTGAAGCAGACCATCTTCATTTTCCACTAGAATGTTTTTCCTTTTCTGAAATTGTTGTAATGAAACATAGTGCTTTTAAAACAATCTTAGCAAAATAAAAGTTAACAAAACGATTGCTAGTTTTGACGGTGGGTCATTTACCAACATCGCCATCACTTGTCTCCTGAATTTACAATGAGAGTAATATTCCACAAATGAGTGAGACCATCCAGTAACTATCTTTTACTTACTGACTTGTTTCACTCAGCACTCATTTGCAGACTATAATTTATCAAAGAAAATAAACTGGTGTAACAAGAAGAATAATTTGTCTTAGACTCTGTGAAAAATATACCGGTTACCAGAAGAGAAGGGGAGAAAGGGAAGGGGAGGGGAGAGGTGATAGGGTCGTGGCATAGGAGCTTTGGTGACTGAGGCGTGTGCACGTATGGAGGTGTGAGATTGTACTTTCAAAACCAGAAAGAAAGAGAAAAACATCGAATGGTTTAACTTATAACAGGAATTTAGGGGAGCCAAATAAGAAAGCAACATTCAGCAGGGAAGGAGGGGAGGGGGACAGCTCAAGAGAGGGGAGGAGGGGAGCACGGAGGACTATGGTGATGGCTCCACGGGTGAACAGGTGGTGGGTAACTTATGGGGAATACATAATAATGTAAAAGATACGAATAACAAAAATAAATATCTATTATATTAAAACAAAGAAAAAAATTATATTGTTATGTAAACAAGTAGTAAATCAATACAACTTGGAAAATATATGATGATAATAAAATACAATAGCATGATTTTGTGGAGATTGTGAGATGAAGTGTAATATCTCTGGTGCATAAGAAACTCAAATTTTTCTCTTCCCATGTTATCAAGTAAGATACTTCAGTTTACAAAGCTGGACTCCTCCTGTTTAAACTACAAAGGTAACTTCTTATTTCAAGTAAGTAGAAAGCCTGTATTTCTGGTGAACATTGGGTATTGTTTAACCGGACTTTAGTGTTTTATGATTCTTTCTGTTCTACCCTCTCTGTGTTTTGGTTTTTGCCGCTGTACTCTCAAGATGACTACCAGGATCTGCATATTGAGATTGAGCCCTTTCCTGAACCCAGGAACAAAGCACTGTTGAAGCGATCAGGCCACCCTTGGACCAAGGACTTATGATCAAGGAATGTTGTGCATTTGTCTGGGTCAGTCCTGAGTTAGCCTATTCCTGAACCAATGTTGGTAGTAAGAGAAATAGGACTATTCCAGTCAGTTGAACATACCAGGTCAGTCATTTGACCAGTCCCTGAAGCTGGAGATGCTGTATAACCCATCAAAACCTAAGGGCTGCCACTTGGTGGACTGGGAGATGGGATGTATGAGTGAAAGTTGTAGGAATTACAATTCCCCTCATAGCCTTATTTCCAAATGTACTTGCTCTTTGTTATTTGCATGCAGCAACCTCCTCCACGCATCCTTACTGTCTGCCTTAAAGGAGTTTGAGTTGATATTAAGCTGCCAAGATTTTCTTTAAGGAAAAGTGTTGTTAGTGAAGTTTGAAAAATGTAGAAAGCTAGAAGGAAGATAAAAGGTTCTTATTGCACCAGAGAAGATAACTGTCATTAGCTTTTAACATGTTGTCATTGTCTTTCTCTTATGTGTGTTTATTATGTATGTTATATAAAAATTCTGCTTATGTATTATTTCAAATTGAATATTAAACTAATAGATGTGTTTCTTGATTATAAGAACTATCTGGTCAAGTTTTCTAAGTGGGAAAACATAGAAGTATAAAATAAACAGAAAGGGAAAAGAAGGGAAGAATGGATGGAGGGAGGGAAAAAAGAAAGAAAAAATGGAAATCTCATTGAGATACCATCTCTATTTTGCAGTATGCATCAAATATTTGTGTTATGCAGTTAAGGTAAAGCTATTTATACTTGAGTTTTAAGCATAATTAACAAAGAAATGCTCATTCATCTTAAATGACAGATAATATTTACCACTGGATGGTTTATTAGTCTTTTCCAATTAAAAAAAATGACTCAGGTAATCAATATGAGTTTTAAAGCTGTGGAAACTCATAACTCAAGCTTCCTAGCAATAAAAATGACCACTACTGTTACATGTAACTCTATTTAATGGAAGAGAGGAAAGGGACTTAAGTATAATATTTCTCTCAATGTGACTCATGACTTAGTAAATACTTTGACCACTTTTTAATATTTTATCAATGTAGCGTATGCATCTAATTTTAAAAGGCAAAAACATAGAAGTCTTCTATTCCACTTCTCTTAGTGGAGCCTCTCTTTCTCTTCCATCTCACCAGAAATAATTACTTTTAACTCTTTTACCTATGACTTCTAGACTCAAATGTCTCCTTTCCTAATGCTTTTACTGTCATTTACAGTTACTGATTTTAGATATTATTTATTACCCCCAACCTTAAAAGATGTGAATTAGCACTCTTCCAACTTCCCTGCCCATGTTCCAAATATTACGATGTCACAATTCTTGGTTAAATCAACATACATTGTTTCTATTGTTGTGTCCATATAGATATTGCTGATAGGTGAATATATAATTTATTGTAATTACCTTTACTTTCTTTCATAACTTTCCTGCCTAAGTTAATTATTGTCTGACTTCTTATTATTGCTGTTGTTATAAGTCTTGCTTGCTTGCTTTTTGGGGGGCTCTTCCCTGGCCCTGTCTTCCTGCTCCAATAGCACAGTCTGTTTCTAGGTTCTTGGCATAGCTGTTCTAGAAACCCCCTTTGCCTTTTTGTTAAATATTTTCTGAACCAAAGACTTCCCTTCTTTTGGGCTAATCCTTCACTTTTGTAGAATGAACATATATTGAATGTTGTTTTTTGAGAACTTTCTGGTCTGATAAATTTTTATTTACAGTTTGATAGTTTGAGTAGGTAAATAATCAAAAGCTAAACATTGGGTCTCCCTGGTGATACAATGGGTTAAGTCTCAGCACTATGAAGCTATCCGCAGCCACTGCAGCAGGAGTTCAATCCCCAGCCAGGGAGCTTCCCACATAGTGGAGCAGACCTCTCCTGTCTCACCTGCTGCTCCCCTCAGTAGTGTATTTCCATCAATCTGCCTGTTCTGCTCCCCACTCTGTCTCTGGTGAATCCTCTCACCACCCCACACCTCTGGCCTACACCCCAGCTCTTGTATGCATAAATAAATAAATCTTTTTTTTAAAAAAGGGGGGTCTCCCTGGTGGTGCAATGGGTTAAGCACAGCACTATGAAACTATCCAGAGCCACTGCAGCAAGAGTTCGATCCCTGGCCAGGGAGATTCCCACATGGTGCTGCAGACCTCTCCTACCTCGCCCGCTGCTCCCCTCAGTAGTATACTTCAGTTGATCTGCCTGTTCTGCTCCCCACTCTGTCTCTGGTGAATCCTCTCACCACCCCACACCTCTGGCCTACACTTTAGCTTGTATGCATAAATAAATAAATCTTTTTTAAAAATCTATTTAAAAAAAGAAAAGAAAAGAAAAGCTAAACATTGTCTCAGGGAAAAAACCTAAAAGGTATTTTTCTCTAGCCTCTGGCATCCCAGATCTGCAGTTATCCTTCCTTGAATGTGATCTCTACTTTTTCTTTGGATGCACTTACCTCTGTCACTGGTGTTCTG
>PVIJ01000177.1:108312-293312 GCA_004024925.1 Scalopus aquaticus
GCTTATCTTTTGCCTTTATATTATTTTTCTGGGTAATTTCCCCAACTTTATATTATAAACATTAGTTTTAAAAATATTGGCTGACATATTTTGTTAATTTTTATGAACTTATTCTTTTTCTTCCTCCTAGTCCTCCTTGGACTTCAATAAGTTTCTTGATTTATGAATACAATAATTCTTAACATTCTGATTATATTAATTGTAGATTTTTTAAACTTAATTTTTCTCTCCTCCACATTTCTGTTTCTTAAGCTTTTACTTTTATCTTTGTAACAAATATTTCTATTTTATATTTTGAAGGCGGCACTCACATTTCTGGGGATAGTCGGCTATCTGTTCAGATTCAAGATAGATGCTCCATTCCCTCACTGGAACTCTGTGCATGTGTATATGACCCGTGTAGGTTGAAGTGAGGGGGGACAATTGCTGACTTGAGGCTTTACAGCTGCAGAGTAGAGAGCCAGGCACCAACTGTCTAAATCTCAGTGTTTCTTGGCCTTTTATCTCGACCAGACCCTTGGTATTTGTTTTCTGTGACTGCTATGACAAATTACCACAAACTTAGTGACTTAAGCCAACACAAATTTATCTTACATTTCTGTGATTGTGAAGTCGGAAAGTTTAGCTTGCTTACAATCACAGTGTAGGCAAGGCTGCCTTTCTTTCTAGAGGGTCTGCAGGACAATTGAATTTCTTGACTTTTCCACTTTCCTGGGTTAAACACATTGCTTTGCTCATGTCCCCTTCCATTTTCAAAACCAGCAACGGTTGGTCAAATTCTTCTCAGAAGTCATCACTTTGAAACTGACTTTTCAGCCTTATGATGATGTTGAACCACTCAAACAATCCAGGATAATCTTACTGTAAGGTCAACTGATTAACAACCTTACTTTCATCTGCAGCTTTAGCTTCACCATGCCATGCAACATAACATATTCATAGTGTTAGAAAATTAGGGCATGGACATTTTAGGGGGTCATTAGTCTGCCTATCATACATTCTAATTTCCTGTCTGATGATCTCTTCTAGCAACAGAATAAGGAATAAGACTGAGATGTTTTGATATTTTATAGGTACTTTACACATTCTTCCTATTTCCTGCAGTCTTACTTGCCATTCTTTGATTACATTGTTTCCTTACATGCGGATTCCTTGTGGTTTAATTTATCTGGAAAATGGATCTCTGACTCTTGCCAAAGAGAGAAGGAAATCCACCAAGAAGCCTGAAACCAGCCTGGAGGATGGTTTCATAGATAAGGAGGGATGTTGGTGGATGTGTGGTTTGGGTAGCCACATGGCTGAGTAGCATGTGAGTCAAGAGGACATGGGAGGCCAATGGAAGTTTTGCAGGTTTTTGAATAATATTTCAATTTCCAATTATAGCCACCTTTTAAGATAGCTGATATATCCCTGGGTCTTTAACAGGATTCATCCAGTGGCTTTCCGTCTTCCATATTTATTGACCTCCTGTCTTCAGTAATTTCTTCTTGCATTATTTTTTCTCCTATGTGTTTATACCTCATTTTATTCCTTTATTTTTTAGTGAAATTTTTGGAAAAATATAAACAAATGTAATCATTAACCAGAAGTTGTTTACTGTTTTTAAACAAGTGATAAAGCTAGAGAACAACAGATATTATTTTAAGTTGTTACCAAACATGGAGAGAGGCTTTACATAAATTGTTACAGATTAGTAAATAAGCATTCATATTTGGCTAATTGGATAAGAGAAATGAAAATGAAAAAAGAGGAAAGGACAGATTAGAGTAGCACTACAAATTAAGATTTCTTCATCTGATATCACATTTTCAATGGATAATGAAAGGAGTCAAATAAGAAAAACTGTGTAAGTTCTTTCTTTTCACTATTTCTGCAACAACACATATCTAAGAATCTCTTTGCTTCATGCTTGAAAGACAGCTTGCCTACGTATAAATATTTCTAGTGATTTTTTTTCTTCTAAATCTTTTTAGATGCTTCTCCGATGTCTAGGGAAGGTGTGGTTATGCAGTGAGTGAAGCTAGCTTTTTATTCCTCTCTATATAACCTGCCTAGATGGTCCCAAAATTTTTTCTTTGAAATCACCAATGTAGGTAAATTTGTGTTATATGCTACTGATAACTAAATATTATAAACAGTGAAGGTTACTTTAACATACCTATTGAAATGTTACTGAGATTAGGGTAAAATATGGAACAGTGTTGTAATTAAGAGTTCCTTGGCTCAAATACAGATGGTCCTGCTTAATGATCTGTCCTAATGAAAAGCTTCTCTTAATTTTTAAATGAAATTTTCTATGGATTCACAAGTGGGATTGTAAATTAGAGGCCTGTAAAAAGCTGAATCACTTAATTATCTGGAAATTTCCTACTTTAAAATCTGTGCAAATCTATGTAACTGCTTTTACCTTTCTTATTTGAGAATGTCAAAGCATAAAGGATAGTGTTTATACTTTTGGTAGGAATTGACATATATGTGGAACTTTAACATTTATTACAGAGAATGCACATTGTTATAAATCTGCTTCATGATTTAGCAACCAAAAAAAATTATCTCTGTTGATTTAATTATCATTTCTTCTTTTTGTGTTTTTTCTACCTCTCCTCTCCCCATCTGAAATTTTTCTATTCAAATTACAAGTGTTGTTTTGTTTCTTCCTAACCTGTTGTCTCAAAGTGTCATTTTTATGGGCTATACAGTTCTTGAAGGTAAGGTTGGATATCATCTATATCTGTATTTCCAGGGCCAAGTTCAACAATTAGCTTAACAGTTGCTGACTGTGAGTGAATTGTGGGTTTTATGCATTTATACCATAGCATACATTTGAGGTGGATGTGACAATGCCCTACCTTCTACCACAGCACACCCCTCTGGACTCCTTATGCAGATAGTCTGAATTCTGGCTTTAGCTGTGAACTTCCCATCTGGAGACTTGGGTGACAGTGGAACATACACAGCATATTTGCCTTTGGGAGGTCCATTGTCCATACCACCCATGGTACTGCCAAAAAAATATTTGACAATGTCTTGAGAATTTGAGGTCATGGGTAGGATGCCTGTTGTGTAGCTGTAATACATTTGAATCAACAGCTTGATACAGTATAAATGTGAAGAGGAGAGAGAAATGCAAGTCCTGCTCAGGAAGATGAGATTTACCAAGATGTCAAGACTAGAAAAGAGCATAAAAACCAATGAGTTGGGCCTCCCTGGTAGTGCAACAGGTTAAGTCTCAGCACAATGAAGCTGTCCACAGCCACTGCAGCACGAGTTCGATACCTGGCCAGGGAGATTCCCACATGGTGCAGCAGACCTCTCCTGTCTCTCCTGCTGCTCCCCTCAGCAATGTATTTCAGTCGATCTGCATGTTCTGCTCCCTGCTCTCTCTCTGGTGAATCCTCTCACCACCCCACGCCTCTGGCCTACACCCCAGTTCTTGTATGCACAAATAAAATAAATCTTAAAAAACAAAAACAAAAACAATGCGTTGCTAAATTCCTTGGCACAGAACACAAGGAATTTCCCTGCAGACAACCAAGAGCATCTCTGACATTATCTGGGCATTGAAATTTTTAGGGACATCACTATTTTCTTCATGTCCTCAGGGAGTACGTACCTCAGGGTATTTACTAAATTACACTGTAGGCTACCCCCATCGGACAGTTCAATCCATTTAATTTCCACTTTTCGATAGAGAATTTTTAAGTCATTCTTTCTGACTACTCCTTTAATGAACAAGTAGTGTCCTGTGAATAGTTTTAGTATTTTAACAAATATCAAGCAGACACTACTAGTCCAATGGTCACTGAAGTAACTTAACCAAAATATAGTAAGTAAGACTTACTCACATTAAATTACACTCTGTTTTAATTTCTTGCTTTGTCATAAGTCATTGAGATCTCAGGTTAATGTTTATGAATATTTTTTCTGGTAGATGAGAGCAAGCAACCTTCTTTCTGCCTTCTCTCAAATTGACTCTCTTTAGACTTCACTCTTTTCTGGTACCTTTGTCGTGGTAGGATTCCAGAATCATTATCACTCAAATTAGTGAAACTCATTTGGATAATTTTCATTCAAATCCTAACCCCATCAGGAAATAGCTATCAAAACTGAGTACAATTACAAATAGCCACAGAAAAGTCCTTAAATACCTTAAATACCTCCTACTGTAGTAGTAGTTCTGTATGTTAAGTTGAAATTCAAACAATACGTAAAATTTTTCCAGGCAATAAATAAACAAAATTTAAAAAAAATTTAAAGCGATAAGTAAAAACTAAGGAAGTTTCCTCGGATTCCTCCCAGAATTATGCTATTTGGGAACAATGTATCCCAGGGAACTTAGAGCCTCCAAATTCTTTGTGTGATTTCCATCTTCCTGGTAACTGATTTGTACTTTTAAACTATTTAATGCAGTTAAATTTAATGCAGCTAACATCTATTACTTCTATGTGACAGGCACAGTTCTAAGTGCTGCACATATATTTACAATTAAATCTGCCTTTAATTTTTATCATTCCTTTTTGGAAACTGAAGCACAGGAAAAGATAACCCTCAAGCTTGCACAGGTAGGAAGTAGCAGAACTGGTAGGTGCTGTTATGTTTCTTCCCATCAGACAATCTGATTCTAGCATATGTTTTATCACACACAATAATTTTTCTCTAAAGTTCTTAATTTGCCACACATATTTATCAAATACTGGGATTTCAAATAGAGTAACCTGTGTGCAAGGGAGAAACAATTGATGGACTGTTCAAAATGTTTGAATCAAGCACTATACTGCAGTGTCATTTTAAAATAATCTTTCACTGCCTTCATGAGTATAAATAAATCATTCTCCTCCAAATAACACCAAATTGGTGTTCCCAAAATGGATTTGAACTCTAAATCTTTGGTGATTATACATAAGCGACATGGGAGAACCTAATCTAAATAAATTCATTTGAGCTAAACACAAAACTCAAATTAATGATACAACCTAGAAATGCTCTCTGAAAGGCTAAATCTTTGGATTTTTATACTATTTGGAAGAAGAGTGGGTTCTGTTAATAGGACAGACTTCATGCAACATATGTTAAGAAAAAATTTGGAAGCACTTAAAAAATACAAGTTGGAAGCTAAATCTTGCAAAAAAGAAAAAAATTCCTTAAAATATTTTGGAGCTTTTAGGAGACAGTCAATATTAAAATTAGTACGAACATAGAAAAGGGCTTTATGAGTCGAGTGACTGTTGTTTTTCTAAATGTCAGCATGGAAACCCAAACAGAAAGAGGTGAATTGGACCCCTGGAAAGACTGACAAGAAAAGCTGAGTGTTAAGTTTGTGAAGTGGTTGATGGCAACCCAAAATTGTCAAGTGCACGATGACAAAGTATTTCCTGGAACGAGGAGCTGCTACAAGACATATAAACAAGGGTAATGTTGTGGGGTGCTGTGGGGGCTGTACTTTAAACCAAGATAGAATCTATATGTGTCAATATTACCATTGGTTTGAGCAATGTCTCTGGATTTGGAAACCATTCATAGATAGTTTTATCTGCACTTCATACTGGATTGACAATCTTGGTGTACAACTAAAGAAAATAAGCAGCCTTAAATCATAATTTTGTGCTCTCCTTTTATTTTGACATCATGGAAAATAATTTTAAAACATAACATGCACTCTGCTTTTGTGTTAATGTCATGATCTTGAAAATATAATATTTGACTATTAAAGAGCTAAGGCTTACTTCACTGTAGATTTTAGTATCTCATTATGAAAATCATATTGAATTAAGTTTCTCTAAAGATATGTCCACCTAATCTAAGAAGTATAGGGAAGTATGCTCTAGTCAACCTCTCTGAGCCTTAGTTTTCTCACTTGTAAAATGGAAGGATAGCTATAAAACATCAATATGAGTCTGTTGGCCTTTTGTTGCTGTATTTATCCTCATAATAAAATTCAGATGTTGTTCATAACAACTTTTCCTAGAGTGACATTAATTTCGAGAAAAGAGAACGGGAGAATAAGAGGATGTGTGTGTGCACCTGTGCATCAGACATTCTTGCACATACATAATACATATTATATGTCCACATTTATAATACTCATAAATAAATACTGTACCAGAGAAATTTACCATACACTCTGCAAAAACCAGAAATAAAAGTATCTAGCTTCTTTAATATGCTTTCTCCACAATTTTCTTCCCACTATGTAGTAAGAAAAAAACACTTTACAAAATATCTAAACCAATAAGACTAAATAGAGTTGTGATTCCTTTGAAATTTTAGTGTTTCTGGCTCACACTTTACCTTTTATGTTACCATCTCCAGAACAATGAAGTGTTTTTGTTTAAAAGTCTTCCCCCTCTAATTAAACAGAGATGAAACTGTGTCAACAATGGAGTTCTGGAAGCTGACAAACTGAAAATGTCAATAAGCTATTGAAAGACATGCTCTGTGTAAAGATAAGGGGAAGTTGCATTGATCCTGAGTTCTTTTTTTTTTTTAAAGATTTATTTATGCATACAAGCTGGGGTACAGGCCAGAGGCGTGGGGCTGCAAGAGGGTTCACCAGAGACAGAGTGGGGAGCAGAACAGGCAGATAGACCGAAACACACTGCTGAGGGGAGCAGCAGGTGAGGCAGGAGAGGTCTGCCGCGCCATGTGGGACTCTGCCTGGCTGGGCGTCGAACCCGCGTAGCAGCTGCGGACCAACCCACAGCGCAGAGCTTAACTGCTGCGCCACCAGGCTGTCCCGATCCTGAGTTCTTAAGAAGAGAATAAAACCATTAGTTCAGAAAGCAGGTCTCTCAGAGGAGCTGAGGAACATCAGCCTAATCATGGTTCATTCCCCTTACAAACTTTCTGATCTGTAATTGGAAAGGGAAGGCTCAGACTTGCCAGGATTTCAGGGAAGAAGACAATCCCATACTTTAGCTACACAGCAATTGTATTCTCTCTATAGTATCTCCTGACCTTTGTAAAATGGAGGAAGCTTGTTTAGCAGGACACCGGTGCTCAGAAAGCAGAACAGTCTTCTTTTTGTTTGTATAGTCTTGCCTCATTTAAGGTCAGGGGTACATTCTAAGAAATCTGTTGTTAGGTGATTTTGTTCTGATCAGTACAACAGAGGGCATAAATACAAGAACTTACACCTAGATTCCATATTACAGCCTAGTGCAATCAGTTCACATGTGGTCCGTCACTGAGTGATAAATGATGGTACACTTGGAGTGGGGTGGGGGCTTCTTTTTACATGGACCACAATGCTATCTTTTAAAGTCCATAAAACTCTTACCTCACTGAACAGATCTCACATTGTAGTCATGGTTTGAAAACTGTGAATTGACCAAACCCCAGCACATTGTACATTTGAAGCAGGTGAATCAAATCATATCTCAAAGAAGTTGTTATAAAATTGTTAGTGTTGCAGAGTGTCAAATAGAATACAGATTCTTGAGTCTCAGTCCAAAGTCTCAGACTCTAGATGCTGAGTCCAGGCAATGGTATTTTTTTTTTTAATTTATACATACAAGCTGGGGTACAGGCCAGAGGCATGGGGCGGTGAGAGGATTCACCAGAGACAGAGTGGGGAGCAGAACAGGCAGATCAGAAGTACACTGCTGAGGGGAGCAGCGGGTAAGGCAGGAGAGGTCTGCCACACCATGTGGGATTCTCCCTGGCCGGGCGTCGAACTCACGTCGCCGACAGCTCCACAGCCCAGCGCTCAACCGCTGCGCCACCGGGGAGGCCCCAGGCAATGGTATTTTATGCGAGCTTTCCAGGTGACTCCCATGAGGTGACACAAGGTTCACACATTCAAAGACATCTAAAATACTTAATCTATTTTGTCTCATTTCCCCTAGAAAGAGAATAAAATACATAAGTGTTCAAAATAGTCATTAATAAATAAGCTACCATTCTTCAGAAATCATCCATGGCATCCAATTCTTAACTCCCCATCATGAATGTGAACTTTATCAGCATTATAGGAGCTATGATAAATCTTTATTGGACCTAGGTGAAGATTCTTCTCAGATAATTATATGTGATTTAATGGGCCACAGAAGAATTTCTTGTGCATTTTCTTTTCTTTTTTTTTTAAGATTTATTTATTTATGCATACAAGCTGGGGTATAGGCCAGAGGCATGGGGCGGTGAGAGGGTTCACCAGAGACTGAGTGGGGAGCAGAACAGGCAGATCAATGGAAATACACTGCTGAGGGAAGCAGCGGGAGAGGCGGGAGAGGCAGGAGAGGTCTGCTGTGCCATGTGGGAATCTCCCCCACCGGGCATCGAACTCGCATCGCTGCTGCGGACAGTTCCACAGCACAGCGCTTAACCTGCTGTGCCACCGGGGAGGCCCTCTTGTACATTTTCTTATAGAATCTTTCTCCTAAGGACCCTGTTGAGTTGTAGCAAATATAAATGCTTCCCATTTTCTACAGATGGAAAGGTAGAGATTCAGACAGGTTAAATGTCTTGCTCCAAACAGCCAACTGATAAATGACTGATCTGCTTGGATACCAAGTCTTCTGACTCCTAGTGTAGCACTCTTTTCACTGTGAAAATCTTGCAAAAAATGCTTCTTCAGCATGTTCCAGCATGGCCTGGCCCTAACCTTTAGAAGCTATTGTTTGAGCACATTTGTGAAGTTTCTATAGTTAATGATACTAATAAGGCTGTACATTGTTTTTTTTTTATCTGCAACACAAAAGTAAAATGCACAATTTAATACATTTCCCCTGAAATCTATGTAACTGTTTTTGTTCAGAAAACTGGATTAATGTATATCAGCAGTGAGGAGCATATTGTGTGTGTATATATGTGTGCGAGCATGTGTGTGTTAAAAAAGAAAATAGGTACACATTGTGTCTTCATGGATTTTGTAGAGAGAAGGGTGGAACATTATTCCAAGGTGGAATTGCAAAATAGAATCATTTATTAATTTGTGTGTGAACTGTTAAACTAACATTTATTGGCTAATTACTATGCTGTAAATCTGCTTCCCTCCTGCCACCAACCCAGCCTTCTCATTCCTTGAAGACATATGCACCTGGCATCCTG
The DNA here is from genome assembly GCA_004024925.1 of Scalopus aquaticus. NCBI lineage: Eukaryota > Metazoa > Chordata > Mammalia > Eulipotyphla > Talpidae > Scalopus > Scalopus aquaticus. The sequence continues at coordinate 117,358 of PVIJ01000177.1, forward strand.
CCTGTCCCACCCAAGGCCTGCCAACATCCTGAGGTGAATTACACGTCCCAGTGAATATCTCAAGTTTCTCAATTCCTTGATATCTTCATCTTTACTAAACTTCACCTCCAGTATATTTTCAGGGTGTTGGCCCCTGAACTTCCCCATGTTTGAAATATTCACTTGAAAGACCCCACTAACCACAGCTCTTTCATTTGACCACAAGGAATTCATCAAGCATCTTGTCCACCCGTTCCTCTCTCTACTTCCTTTCAGGAAAGTCGTAAATTCTATGTTCATCTCTTCAGTCATATCATTGTGAGTTCCCAAACTTTCTGACACTTTTGCCCTTTTACCACAGGCACCAAGCAGAATGTTTACCCAGACAATCTGGCAGTTTCCCTTTCTCTGTGCCCACTGCTGGGCCAGTGGCATGTTCCATTCCTCTCTCCAACCTCATCTGGTCTTCAGTGCCACCTGGCATATTTACAACTCCTTTATAGTTTATCCACTCTCAGTATAACTTTAAAAACTGTAACTTGGCTATAATGTCAAGTACATAAACTCTCTTCTTTGCAGAAAAAAATACAAGCTTTTTTTTGGGAACATCTTTAGTTTACCATCTCCAAAGCTATAAAATGAACTGTGTCCCAGAACCTGTTCATTCTGCATTTCTTTCAGTATAGTGAAGTGAGTTTGTCTCCCTTTTACCTAAAGGAGACAATTCAGGCCATTTTCACAAATCTTTGTTGTGTCTCTTCTGATTTCTTTATATTTTCATTTAAATATAATTGATTTTCTATATTAAAATAAAAACAAAAACAAACAAAAAAACTTTTTACTCATAGGTTTTCCTTCATCTATCATTCTTTCAAGGCACAGATTTTGGAATCATCATTTATTCCTTGCTTTTCTTTATACTTTAAATCTAATTGATATGCAAGTTCTGCTAAACCCATCTCTTCAAAATATCTTTATTCATTCATTTCCAAGGAATCCACTTCCAACTTCTCCATTTCCAATGCAATGACTCTAAATAAGTTTTGCCCAATAGAAGTATAATATAAGCCACATGTTGGGATGTGAAAAATTTTCTAATAGCCACAAAAAGTAAAAAGAAAAAATGAAATTAATTAAACAGTTTATTTGATTTAATCCAACATAACAAAAAACACTACCATTTCAATATGCAGCCATGATAAAAAAAATCATTGAGATAATTTATCCATCAGGTCGCATTAACTACATTTTAATAGACTACTTTGGTTGTGGCTACCATATTGGACTGTGCAGCTTTAGATCATCATCTCTGCCCTGAGTTCATGATATCTTTGCTGGGTGCCCAGAGGAAAGTTCCAGTGGTTTCATTGGTTATTGTTAACCCCCTCTCCACCTCCTATATATACTCCATATTCTACAGTCAGAATGACTTTTCTAAAAATGAAATCTTGTTTTCCTCTGCAGAACTCTGCATGTTTTCACACAACTCGATACTCTTTATATTTACAAGGACCTGCATGAACTGGGCTTTTCTTGTTTCCACATTCTCCTGTGATTTAAAGTATTTGTGTCCTTTGTTCTTTCTAAATTCCTTGAATCTCAATATTTTCCGATGAATTTGCTTCAAAAGAAATGGTTACTTTGAGTTGGTATTAAAAGGTAAAGAGGAGGAAATAGCTCTTTCACCAGAAAGAAGAAAGGAAAACTTCCCAAAGAGAGTAACTGAATGACATAGCAAATAGTAGAATGACCGATTTTATAGTAAAAGAACTATAATTAAACTTAATCAATGACATTCATGTCACTAAATCTAATGGAGATTTTTAGTTCTTGGGTATCTTACCTGATTTCTCCTGTGCCAACATTTTAAAACTTACCTCCCTTTGGAAAGATCCATTTCCCCATTAGAATCCCTGAAGCATTAGCTTTCTGGTTTTCATCCTGTCTCCCTGGCCAGTCCTCTCATTCTTCCTTCTCAGTCTTTTAAATGTTTGAACTCCTCAAAGCAACACTTCAGTCTCTTACCTCATTCCCTGTGTTCTCCCAAATATTCCCATCCAGTTCATGACTTTTTTCTGTATTTCAATTCTTCTCAAATATTTATTTCAAAGCTAAATCACTTTCTTTTTCCAAATACATCATCTAAATATCTACTTTAGTGCTCTCTTTGGAGAGATGAATACTGCCCAAACCGGACAAAGTAAAAAGAGAATGAATGACCATCTTTACTCGCTCTCCCTCCAGTGTTTTCTGTTTCATTGACTAACACCACCATACATGTCATTGTTCAAGCCAGAACTGGAAATTGTCTTAGATACTTTTCTCATGTAATACCCATTTCCAATAGATCCATTACTCAACCAATATTTAATGAATTAATGAGAAATGTTTTACATGAGTAAAGATGGACAAAGTTATTAAAGTATATATATTATTATGTATTATCATTTTATGTATATTTATAATTGCAGAGCTATGGGATTTTTTTCCCCCTTAGGGTCCCATGCATTTATTTGAATGTTATTAAGTGTGGAGGCAAATTTATTATCTTTTCTACCATTTTTTTTTTATCAGTTGAAAGCTTTTCATTTTCCAAGGAAGGATAAAGACAATGTTATAGTTGGTGTCTTTTTTGTTAGTCAGGAGGAACAAAAACTATGAGCATTATATTAACATTTATATTAACAATTAACATTTACATTCTGTTTCTCACTTTTAAAGGAGTTTGCAACATCATAATAAAAGCTTAGGATTGAAAGGAAGCAGCATGAATTACAATCTTTGAAAATCTAGCCTCTGATTGGAATGGGAATTATATTGCTCCTCTTCTTAATTTGTCTCTGATTAATTAAAAATGTTAAAATACAGAGGAACTATTGAGAAAGAATATTTCATTATTGTGCAGTTGTCTTTACCTCCCTTTCTTTTTTGGCAATAAAGAAGCGAGAACATTCTATGCCCTTTCTTTACCTGTGAAACAGATAATCACTGGCTGCCATTTCCCTTGTCCAAGTTCAACCTCAATGGCTGAGACAAGAGAGCACTAGCCTTGTGTTACACAATGGGCAGCACTGCTTGTCCTCAAAGCATGTCTGTCTGGGCCACCTGGAAATATGTATCTAAGAAAGAATAATTATTTTTATTAATTAGAATTTAGGTTCTATTGTAAAAAAGACATTACAGATAAAGTGACTTAAATGTGAAGAAAGTTTCTCTCACAAAAACCCAGATGCAGACCTTTCAGGTTCAGACCTGTGGTACCACAGCTGTTTGGTACTAAATCTGTTCCCACCTGCCAGGTCCAACTTCCTCTAAATTTCAATCCTCACTTTTCAACAACCCTCATTTTCCAGCTAGATTTAGCGATAACAGTAAGCTCTGGATAATATGGTATGAGGGAAAATGATATATACAACTTGTGGCATAGGTCTAAGGAAGCAACTATGCTTCTTCCTCCACACTTCTCCACACTTCATTGTTTCTGGTGGCGAAATGTCCAGCTGCAAGTCAGATCTGTTATAGACATGAAGACAGATAGGGACAAACAGCAGTCTGCAGTTTAGGCTTAGACAGACAGCATTCTTTAGACTTACACCAATGTTAATGCCTCAGGGAAAAGATTTAAGCAGGAGATAAACTTGGCTTCATTTTTGTGTTCAACAACTCTGCTTGTGTGAACTTGGACAAGGTAAAATGTTCTTAAATGTTTGTTTCTTTCATTAACACTCCATGCCAAACACCATTACAGAATTTATAGGTTGTCTTTTGATTTATTTCTATGTTGCCCTGTGCTTAGCTTAGCATCCAACGCACGGTTTGTACTTAGTATCCTTGTAACACTTATTGGAAATGGTTGCTTTCCTATCTATGTAACAACTATTTGCCCCTTTCCTTCTGCATTTGCAGGAAATCACTGTTATTCTTCTTCACTTTCCTGCTTTCATTTGTTTTCTTTTTCATATCATTATGCAATCTCTGCATGTGAACTTTCACTGTCACCTTAATCCCATCCCATCATTAAAACATTCTACTCCTTTATATAACTTCCCTTTTAAACTTTATTGAGGTATAACTTATATGTCATAAAATCCACACATTTTAACCGTACAATGAATTAATTTTTGTTAATTTTACTAACTTATGCAACTATCACCATAATTCAGTTTTAGAATATCTTTTAAATAGCTTTATCAGCCCAAGAGAATCCTGATGCCCAGCTTCCCTTAAGTGCCCTTTTAAACAGTTTCTCACATGAAATTATAAGCCAGAATATATTATATGCCTATCGAGTCGGGTGCTGAAAGAATTCATATAGAATAAAATACTATACCTAATCTCAAGGGGCTAAATAGTTGTCAAAAAAAAAAAAAAAAGATCTTGGTCAGAGACCACCAGAGAAAATATGTATCTTATTTCCAGCTTTTATCAATGGTCTGGTACTGTAGAACTACATAAAGACTTATTGAGAAGATTTTCTAAATTTAGAAAATCCTTTATAACCCATATATATTTTTCTTCTTTTAATCATAAAACATCCTTTCATCCTTAAACTGACCATTGATAGTTCCAGAAATACAGGTTTTTGTAACATCGTTTCTCTCTTAAATGTCATCTTAAATATGTACCTCCTTCTGTTTCTATCTATTTGTAACCAGAATCTAAATTATAGAATTTGCATTTTTCCAAGTATGATATAGCTTACTGTTCAATAATACTTATAATTCTAAATGCAAATTATGATCACTGTAATTCTTCACTTTAGTAATGTTTATTAACTTTCTCTCACTTAAATGTAATCAGTAGATTTGTTGACCCTTGGGTTGTTATTAATGATAATTAACTGTGGTAATGAAGAATTACTAATAGTTATGACCCCAAGGACCAAAATATTATATTTCAAAGAGCTGCCTGTTTTTAAGTGTTACATAAAGCAATCCAGTCCTTTTTCAACCAAGGAGCCATAAGTATTAGGCATTCCCAGGTGCCAAGTACAGGTTACTCTCATCCCTCACCTTTTCTAGTCTCTTCTTGTACCTTTCTGCTGACTAGCAAGTTAGCACGGATACCTGGCTGAATGAACACATTCATATAATCTGGGTATGGAGTTCAGGAGACAAAATACAGCAAGTTAAACAAATGCTTGTTTTTAGCACTTGAACACTGACTTTATGAAGGAAAATCAGAAGTTGAAATAAGTCCACTTCTTTCATCCCCAGTAATGCTAATTCTTAAGTGGGGGGCTTGTCTAAAACCAAGTCTCCCACTTTCAAAATGATGGCTGGTTCGGCTGCTCTTCCAGCTGGGTGGAGGTTGTGTGAAAGCATGCACTCAAATTTTACTCTGGCTTTCTACCTCAGTTGCATACAGTTACCTGGGAAGCCTTTTAAAAATTCCATGCCAGACCTTCCTCAGACCAATTAAATTAGTAAAGTTGGGAATGGAATTCAAACATCAGTATTTTTTTAGGCATGCCAGTTTGCTTGTATTATATAGCCAAGGTTGAGAACCACTGGACTAGTAATAAACATCTCTAACTGTTGAGTTTTCTTTTCCAGTTTTATTGAGATATAATTGACATGTAACATTCTATTTGCTTATGGTACATGACATAGTAATTTGAGATACATATGTATTGTGAAATGATGAACACAGTATGTTTAGTTAACAGCCATCACTGGACATCTCTTGTTGACACGCATCTAGCCCTCAAGCAGAGGCTCTCAAGCTAAAGTGCACACTGGAGGCCCCTGGGACTTTAAAAAGAGATACTGATGCCTGGATCTACTCCTAGAGATTCTGATTTAATTGGTTTGGAGTTGGGTTCAGGCAAGCATCAGCACTATTCAAAGGTTCTGCTTATAACTCTAATGTGCAGTCAGGAGTAAGAACTACTGCTTGGGCTGAGAATAAACCTCTTAGCTCAGTCAGTTCTGAGGGAATGATGCTCTATACTGCTGGACAAAGCATGCCAAGAACTAAAACAAGAATGTGGAAAGGGAAGGTGGAAACTGGATTAGAGATAAATGTACCTGTCTGAGAGTGGAGGGTTCAGGTCAATCCCTGTGAATGGTGTGTGTGTGTGTGTGTGTGTGTGTGTGTGTATAAATGGGGGGGATAGGGATTCATGTCTCCAACCAGCAGAGATATGGGAAAGATAGGAGAAAGAACTGCTTGCTTTGTACACTTGTTCAGTCTCTCTACATTTGTGAGAAGAACTGGGTTACTTTTATTTGAATATAGAATAGATGCAGTCCAAGAAATTTTCCTGAAAAGACCCCATAATCCAAAAGTATCCCTCCTGTTTCATTCTTCCCATCAACCACAATGACTGAAAAAGTCCACTGGGTAAGGGCCTTTCTTTTTTGCTAAACCAGACCAGTAAATCAACTTCACAGCCTCTGTTGGCTTTAGAGGTTGACTTCATTTTTTACCTCTGAAATTTCAAAAATGTCTGAAGTCTCAGCAAGACAATACCTCCTGGGATGAAGAAATAAGACATAACTTGAGAAAGATATCCTAAAGACAATGTCAAGGTGAAGTCACCGAAGTCAAACTTGCTTGTTTTACAATTAACTAAATATGACAGTTGCAATTTGCGCTGCTGAAAACTTTGGGGTGGAGAAATAACTATGTCCCCATTTCCAGATTCAAAGGCAACTGAAGATGTTCCTGTTCTAGTGCCTCGGGAAGGAATGCGGTGTTTGGTTTGGAAATATTCTGGCTTGAAACAGAGCTCCGAATGACTGTCAACTGACGTGGCTTTATTTTGTTGTTGTTTGTTTGTGGACATTCTGTATTGCTGTTGTATTAAATCAACATGTGGTTTGTTCTAGTTAAAAACAATATCTGATTATGAACCATTATTTGTTTAAATTATGGTAAGCAAGCACAGTAACTTATTTATATTTAATCTAGGAGTTGATTATGAAATTTGTGGTTTACCCAGAGTTATTTTGAAACCTCTGCTTTCTACTCTGGCTTTTGGCGTACTGGCCATTTCTTGAGGAGGTGCTACAACTGAAGGAACTGAAAAGTCCAGCCCCTCTCTTTGCTACCTGTTGGGGTCATTCTTATGGGTGGGCCGGAAGTGAGTGACCCAGCTCCCAGACAGCAAATCTCCCCCCTCCAGGTTGAGGCTTCCACCACTCAGTCCTCACTTTCCAGGTGGTATCAGTGTAAACTACAAGAGGAAGAGTCAAACACACACCAATTCATTATAATGCAAGTTAGCTCACGGTATTACCTCGCACTCTGACAACCGAGAAGAGGCAATTTCTGAGGAAACAGGACTCAGGGTACATTTCTTTCTTTGGGGCTGGGAGAGCGATTGGTGGTTAGGGAGTGTTCAGAGCACAAAAAAGAAAGTGTTCCGTAACTTACATTAACATCATAACGTATCAATCAATCAGATGGTTCAAGGTGTAAATATCAGAAAGAAAAATCTATCCTGAGCAGGTCCCACACCCTGTCTTTATTATGATCAGGCTACAAAGAGGGGGACAGTGTCAATTTCTCTTTCAATTTGGGCCTCGAAGAAGAAGAGCAATCTGTGAAATGATTTTGGTCTCAGGAGTTGACTGTCACTTCTGCATAATCCAGTTACTGGAAAAGTTGGCGTGAACAAGTTTACCTGAGATGTGGGTTTAACTGGGGTGAGGGGTGTTTGTGGAGGTAAATCCATGAGGTTTTGGGGGAGAGACAGAAAATCCTCCCCCCACATCCCCACGCGTCAGTAGCAGGTCTTCTCCGGCATCAGCCCCGCGCTCGCCGCTTGTCGGGCGAGCTAAGCTCTCCACCGCGGTGGAAGTCAGCGGGCGAAAGGGGCAGGTTGGACTCGCAGCGACCTCGGTGATCTCTGGCGTTTGCGCCTTTTGCGGGTGAAGGAGTCTGGCTGGGGCGAGCACCCAGCGCACCATGTCCTGCCCCCTTGGCCGCGCTGGGTGCTGGATCCCGCCTTCCCAGAACTCCAGGAGCGGCAGGGAGTGTTGGAGAGCGTGGTCTCAGTGCAGTATGAAAAGTAGATTTAAAAATAGGAACGGAAAAGGTAGAAATGTGTTGTGGAAGCATACATATCAAAATAAAATCATGAAGGCATATGCGTGTGGCTATTGCTAAATAGACTGAATGAATGTCTGTAGTGGAAGGACTTTTCCGCGGCTGGGGGATGTAGCTCAGTGGTAGAGCGCGCGCTTCGCATGTGTGAGGTCCCGGGTTCAATCCCCGGCATCTCCAAACAGCCACCGTAGTTTTTTTTTTTTTTTTCTTCCTTTTTCTGTTTTTAAGCTGAAATTCTGTAGATCCTATACCGGCGCATAGCTTTGGTTATATACCTCAGGATGACAAAAAAAAAAATCGGAAACAGAAAAAAGCAACAATTCCCAGGAAAATTCCTCTATTATTCACAGTAGGATGAAAATGGGAAACCATCCTTGATTCATATTTCTTAAATTGCGGAAAGTCGTGTTGTCACTGAAGTATTTGAATATGTACGTAGAACAGAAAATGAAAAAGACTGTGGTTGCATTGGCCGGGAATCGAACCCGGGCCTCCCGCGTGGCAGGCGAGAATTCTACCACTGAACCACCAATGCCCATGTGCAAGCTGCGTCTCCACATATTAGTTGACAAATATTTTCAGACGAACTTTCTCCCCCCCCACCCCACTTCAGTATGCGTTTATTTTTGTTTGTGACATTAAACAGTGGAATTTTTATTGAAGTAATTACGTAGTGTTGGGAAAATATTAACGTTTACCAAAAATTTCATTAATTTCTATTGAACTTCGTAAGAAGCTTATTTCTTTTTAAATTGTCCTTGGTGAAGAGGGCAAATGAAAATTATGTTAAGTATGTGCACAATTACATACATAACATGCATAACACTGTATCGTCAGACATTTAGGTAATTTTAACAACACCCTCCACTTTTTTTTCTTTTATTGTCTTGCTTATTCAGACAAATATTCGAGACTATTTGTCAGGGCTTGGGTGTAGAGATCAGGGAGCAGTAAAGGGGAACTAGAGTTGTGATCCAAATTATAAGGTAAATAGGAAATAATGCGATCTGAATAAAGAACTTTGAAACAATGGTGATTCTAGCTAAGTGACCTAAATTCCCCAAATTGTCTCTTCGTTCATGCAAATGACTTGATGCTGGGACCCCTTTCAACTCTAATACTTTGCACTTAGTTACTATGGGAAGTAAAATTGCAAAATATGGGACAAAGACATATGAGGAGGTAAGTGCAAAACCAAAGTAATTCATTTATGGAAATGAATCTAAATATAAACAGAAGACTCTGGATTTGGCTATCATAGGCTCTTTATCTCTGTGAGGGAAATTCCCAACAATTTACAGTAACTTTATGGTCAGAGAAGATTTTTTTAAAATGTGAGAAAATAATAGTGAACACATACCAGTTACTAAGTACAGTTACTAAGTTCATTACACATAAAGTTCATCCCAGTGATGTAGATATTTTAATTACCCCAACTTAATACATGAGGAAATTGAGGGCCTTATAGGCACGTGTAGTATCATTTTTAATATCTGGATATTAGTTCTGCTTACAATACAATACATCACTCTTTATTTGCACCAGAAATACTGCATGTAGTCCAGGGCAGCATGTATCAAAGATAGTTGACTGGAGTTGGAGAAAGATCATAAAAAGCCACTGAAATAATGTAAGGACTCCTATTGTAAGATTCTTTTTAAGGACTTTTTAGTGATTGGATAAAAGCGAAATTTGAAAACAAATACATTAATGAACTGTAAAGACAGAAAAGATTTGAAGAGAATAAGGAATTAAGAAATCTAGGGTACAATTCTATATAACCTATGGAAGAACAAGATAACTCATTTTACCTCTCAGAATCTTATTTCTTAAAAATGAGAAAAGTGGAGAAGAAATGAGGGTTTTAAATTGCATTTTGAAGGACTGTAGCTTTCCAGAAATGCATCAGGATCTTTGGCTCGTGGAGTCCCACCTTCTTTGCCCAGCACCTTCTTTGTCCTCTTCTACAAGTTCACTTTTAAACTCTCCTATTTATTTATATGCATTTGTTTGACATGTTATAAGTCTGAAAAAAGAAACTTTGAAAAATGCTAAACTTAGTAAATTAAAGTCTTAAATTCTAAATTTTGAACTCCAAAATATTATGACTCAAAACAAAGAACAATCAACAAAAATTTCAGCACAAGAAATACTACCAAATGTATCAAATAGTTGGAAGCAAACAAATAAGAAGTCTGGTCTAAAGACAAGCATTATTAAAAGCCTACCAGAGACCATTTTAGTTGCTTACTAAAAGTTCAGACCAGTCTACTCAGGCCTAGGGATAAAGGTGTTACACCAAGCCATTCTGAAAAATATGAAGTTTAAAGAAATTTATCAGCGGTTGAATTACAAAGAGGCAATAAAGACCAAGATAAAATTTTGTAGGCCACATCCCCAGTTTCTAAGAATGATTATTCAGTGAAGATTTTTCCAGCACAGCAAGGACTAGGGCATTTGAAAGGGTGATATGGCAAAATTGTGTCAGAGAAGAAGCAAAAGAAACTAAAAATAGGGCAAGTCACCCAGGAGGTGTTACAAGGGAGTGGAGATTCAGTGAGGTCCTGAGCCAATGGTGAGTGACCTGTCAAGGGAGGAGGAAGAAAGGTAGATCTAGGAGCCTAGTTTAAAAGACTGGAAAATAGTGGTGTAGTCCCTGAAAGTCAGGAGACAGGACTGGAAAGAAAAGGGTAGAAGAGAGTTCACTTGGGGAAATACTGGCTTTGAAGTGGGAGAAGGACACGCCTATTAAGCAGTAGATTTCTAGATACAGAGACATCAAGACTGCAGAGGTAGAGTTGAGAGTCCATTGCACAGAAGTGAAAAGAAGGTAGAAATGGAGGAAATCACACAAAGAGAAGGTAACTGAGGGCAGAGCCTTGGGAGGGCATATTCAAAAAATAGCAGGGTGGCAGAGTGGGGTGGAGAGGCAGGAGAGTGGGGCTTCTTCAAGCACACAGAGTTCTCCTTCTGCTAATTCTGAGTAACACATCATGACAAATAACCTGCATTGTTGTGTTTCACAGATACACTCTGTATTAATTCTGTTTCACATCAGAGGTGCTGTGACAGACAGCAATTTTGTTATTGGTGTGGTCAAGCATGGAAAGATCACAAGGTGGCCAGCAGTGCCTTCTGGGTGGCACACACTAACTCTTGCCCTAGTCTGCCCCGCTTTCCTGCTCTGATGAGCCACCCCCTGCTGAGGTTGGCAGAGAGTAAGAAAGCAGAGAGTGCCAGGAAATGTTACACAATCCTCTGTCTTAGGAAACCTGGCCATTGTGACAGCCCAGTGGGACAAGCAGAGGCTTGTAAATTACATCACAGCACCTTGGAACCTTGCTCAAGGCACCTAGTCCCTGGTTGGTGTTAGCTCATTGTGGAAATGTGGCCAGGCTTATATCATCTGAAGAAAGCCACCCATTAAAAAACAGAAATAGTTCATATAATACATAGTTACCAAAGCAATGACTTTTTTTTTTTTAACTTGTGTGTGATTGTATTGATTTAATACATACAGCTTATTTCTGTCCCAGGTTACAAACTAGCCCTGGGGAAATGATGGAGCCAGTCATTTGGATTGCCCTTTACTGGCTGGGAATTAAATCATTACTTATTCCATTTTAGAATCACAAGTAGTACCCCAAGGCCTACTTTCCTAAGGATTAAAATCAAGGCATGGAAATGAAGAATCCAGGTATAATTCTCAGATGCATACATATGTTGAGAATGCAGCAATTTTTCCTGGAAAGCTGTCACTGCAAAATCATCCTGCTTATGATATGCTCGTTCCTAGTCCTCTGATATGTCCAATTAGTCAACAAGTCTGATATTTCCATTTTACAATGGCATTGACTCTTGCTCTTCCTCTTCATATCCATTCTACCGCTAATGCAGACCCTTTCCAGCTCTCTTCTTACACTACCTGGGAGACCCCTAATTTCCTTTGCCATTCTGCTGACTGCTACCAATTGAATTTTCTTGATCCCTCTCCTATTCCTTTCCTCTCTCCCTTCCTCCTCTGCTTCTTATAACCTTAATTTTTGAAAATTTAACCACTTCTTACTTGCTAGTTCAAAACTGAGTTAATTTCAGAAGATAAAAAAAGAAAAAGAAATCAAAAATCGAATAATGTCAAATCTACACAGAGTCCTCAGGATGGAGGAAATATGGGTGTGAATTATTCATTCTTCTCTCAATACCCACTTCTGGATGGGGCATTTATTTAAATACTCTTGAACTGTGACACTAGCCACCTATGTCTGGTGGTGGCTTTCCACTCTCTTGCCAAAGACTTTCTCTTCTTCCCAAATCATTCAGTATTTCAAAAAAATGTATTTTCTCATAAGCAACCCACACACACAATACAAAATTCAAATGATATTAAAAGGTATCCTTTTATCTGATCCCAACGCACCCTAGTTCCTGGCTTCCTTTTTTTATTAGAGGCAGTGATTGTGTTTCCCTTCACAGCTACTCAATATAGATATAAATATTGTAGTTTACTTTTCAACACCCGTAGTACCTCCTATATACACTGTTGAACTCACTGTTTCTATTGTTTACAATTTCTTTTTATTTTCAGAAAAATAAGTCTCAGCAATATTTTCCTCTAAGTTCATATAAAGTCATCTCCTTTTAATCATTCTACATTCGTTTTTCACTGCCTTTACTGTCTAGGCATCAAAACATTATTTTTTAAAAAAGATTTACTTATTTATGCATACAAGAGCTGGGGGAATTTCTCCTCCAATAGTTCTATGTCTCTTAAAGAGCTGGCCAGAGGTATGGGGAGGGGGTGAGAGGATTCACCAGAGACAGAGTGGGGAGCAGAACAGACAAATTGATTAAAATACACTGCTGAGGGAAGCAGCCATCAAAGACAGGAGAGGTCAGCTGCACCATGTGGGAAGCTCCCTGGCCAGGTATCGAACTCATGCTGCAGTGGCTGCTGATAGCTTCATAGTGCTAAGACTTAACCCGTTGCACCACCAGGGAGGCCCCCTGCATCAAAACACCATTTATGGCATCTCACAATCACAACTAGAGGCCCAAGGCCAGGTTTCCTAAGGATTTAGAATTAAAGCATTGGAAATGAAGAATCCCGCTAGAATTCTAAGATACATGAAGATGGTGAGGCTGTCCATCACATATCACCTTAACCAGCTCCTTAGTAGGGGACATTTTGGCCATTTCTGGTCTTTTGCTGGTAGGAGCAATGCTGCAGAATATCCTTGAACAAATGTCATTTTGTTTACATATGAAAATAACTACAGGATAAATTCCTAGAAGTGCAACTGCTAAGTCGAAGGGTGGGTGTATTTTAAATTTTGATACATGCTGTGGAATTACCCCCCAGATAGGTTTATGTTTCTTAAAACATCACTTTCATCATATTACCTTTTGCTCAAAAACTTCAGAGGATCCTAATTCCAACCCCTGTTTTTAAATCTTGCTAGATTCAGGGCAAGCTTCATAGATACGTAAGCTGTGCCCTGCACAGAGCTCCACACTTGGTTTAATGCTCTACTGTTGTCATTTTTAATTTTTTTTTAAAAGATTTATTTATTTATACATACAAGCTGGGGTACAGGCCAGAGGCATGGGGCGGTGAGAGATTTCACCAGAGACAGAGTGGGGAGTAGAACAGGCAGATCAGAAATACACTGCTGAGGGTAGCAGTGGGCAAGGCAGGAGAGGTCTGCCACGCCATGTGGGACTCTCCCTGGCCCAGCGTCGAACCCACGTCGCCACTGCCGACAGCTCCACAGCACAGCGCTCAACCACTGCGCCACCAGGGAGGCCCCTCATTTTTAATTTTTGAGCAAGGTGTCCTGCATTTTTTTCTGGCCCTAAAAATTATGTTGTCTCGGACTACCCAAGACCCAGTCACATTTTACCTATTGTAGTCACACATGTGCGCCATTCTTTGTCAGGCAAAAACCCCCATTCTTAATGTTGTTGACTCTGTCTAGGTTGCTTTTTCTTTCTGGAACATTCCCCTTTTTTCTCTGTGCATCTTTCACAAGGTAGTTTCAACTTTCTGTCCATCTGGGAAGCCTTATTCAACCATTCCAATCATCTTGCATGTAAGCTCTGTCTCTTCCATCCCATACTCTGTAGCTTGTCAGTTCTGGTTCTGCCCTTCAAATGCTTTTAGTAGTAGGCAAGTCACCTATTTCCTGTAGGACTCAGTTTCTTTGGGGGTAAACATGAGGCTATTTTTCTGGATTACCAAAATTCTTATCAACACTAATAATCTGTGAGCTTTATATAATGCTTTAAAAGATGATGAGTTTGAGGCATAGAGAAAACATGCAAGTTTATATAACACATTGTTGAATTCTAAGAGCTGTCATAACGGAATGAAAGCATAATAGATTGTAGAGCAATAAATTTCAAAAAAGACATTTTCTCATTCATTTTTAAAACATTATCAAGAAATTTATGCTTGAAAAGGAGATATAAATTTACACTTACAAGACTAGACAACTTTTTGAAGCTGGACATGCTGAGGGTGGCCAGGGCATGGGGACATTTGACACTGGAGGGCAGGTGACTGTCTACACCCATTGGGAGGGCAGTTGGCAACTCTTAGGCAAGTTCAATTCACATGTCAAGCAAACATGAGCTAGCGCTTCCATTTGGGTGTTTATTGCAAATAAATTCTTACATAAGTGGATAAAAGCACTTGTAGCAGGACGCTCACTGCAGGGTTATTTGTGGAAGGAACCCAAATGTCCCCTAGGAGAGTGGCCAAGTAAATTGTGATGCTGTGAACATGGCACATAGAAGGAGTGGGCTAGAGGTACAAAGAGCAGCATGGAAGTTCTCAAAAACATGAGACGTAGTGAACAATGTAAGCTACTAAAAGAAATAAAACAGTGTAATTTATAAAACCTTAAAATTATAGGGACCTCCCTGGTGGCCTAGACATTAAATCTCAATGCTATCACCACTATGACCCGCATTCAATTCCTAGCCAGGGACCTAACACATACGCATAGCAGCCCTCTCCTCAGCAGTGTATTTCAGTCAATCTGCCTGTCCTGCTCCCCACTCTGTCTCTGGTGAATCCTCTCACCCCCCCCAACACCTCTGGCTTACATCCCAAATCTTCTATGCAAAGAAAAAATGTTTAAAATTATACACATACAATATATGTTTTGTAAGGTCACATATAAACGAAATGTGTCTGTTAATCACAATATTATGATGGCTTATGTTAAGGCAAAGAGAGTAGTGATATTGTGATATATGGTGATGAAAGTGAATAAATACATAAATAAGACAAGAAAAAGTTGCGGCCTAGTTATAATCTGTCACAAACAGCGCAGTAACTCAACTCTAGGCAAATGAGTTCCATTTAACTCGGAAAACAGCGCAAAGCATACACATTATAAAAATACAAGTAGCACAGGAAAGTATAAAATCCAAAGTTAAAGTCTTCTTCATTCTAGTGTCCTTTACTTTCCCATTTCCTGGGCCCAGTTCTTAAAGTTTTCAACTTTTAATCATTCCTTAGTCCTCCTCTGTCTTTATCCACTTCAGCACAGGCAGATCTGCTCCTGCAGGAAGATGTCAGGACACTCCATGGCAGTCACAGCACAGTTTAATCAACCCCATATCGATAGATCCTTCTTTACTAGAACATTTCTCATTTTCTTACTGATATTTGAGTATATTTGTAGATTTTAAAATAGTATTCTTCATTGTAATATTCCTAGTCCTCTTCAAAATGTAGCTCTTAAATATTCACGATTGCTATTTTTTACTGTTACTCATAAGCTCTCTAGTACATTGTACCTGTGGTCAGAGAAACGTTACATACTTTTTTTTGCATGTGTTATTACTTTTCAGCAGCCACTAACATGAAATTGGATAGAAAATCTGTGTTCATATATTTTGACTGACATTGGTTGGGAGTTTTGATAAGCAAGGTAACCTACCAATATCAATATACCCATTAATATGTTTTGGTAGAAAACTCAAACTAATGTCTGTAAATTTTTAAGGTCTCTCTCTCTCTCCTTCCCTCCCCTTCATATCCTAGAATAACACTGAATGTGCCATATTCAAACATTGCAAATGTATTCCTCAAAACTGTAACACGTGTAACTTTGGTTATAATTTAACAGATGTTATGGGTTGTCTTGTGCCCTGCCCTCCAAAAATATTCATATCTTGAAGTCCCAACCCCAAGTACCTGTAATTATGACCCTAAAGAGAAAAACAGGATCTTTAAGAGATGATTTAGGTAAGGTCACATTGTGGGCCCCAATCCAATATGACTGTGTTCTTATAAACAGGGGAAATTTGGACACAGAAACAGAAACACACTGGGTAAACACTTTGCAAAGATAAAGGTAGAGATGGAGCAACACTTCTACAAACGAAGTTATGCCATGGATTGCTAACAAAACACCAGAAGCCGGGAGAGAGGCATGAAATAGATCTCCCTCACAGTCCTCAAAAAAGACCAATGCTGGGACCTCCCTGGTGGCACAAGGTGTTAAGTCTCAGCACTATGAAGCTATCTGCAGCCACCACAGCATGAGTTCAATCCCAAGCCAGGGAGCTTCCTACATGGCACAGCAGACCTCTCCTGTCTTGCCCACTGCTTCTTTTTGCAGGGTACTTCAGTCAGTCCACCTGTTCTGCTCCCCACTCTGTCTCTGGTGAATCCTCTCTCTCACACACACACACACACACACACACACACACCTCTGGCCTACACCTTAGTTCTCGTATGCATAAATAAATAAATCTTTAAAAAAATTTTTTTTCTCTCTTTGGAGAGGGAGACTAAAATAGGGGAAGTAGGAGGAAAAACTTTGTGTTACTGAATTTGAAGTGGAGATTATCACTAGTATCTCCACAAGAATATTGCTAGTATTACTGGTTTCCAATGTACATAGCTCTGTGACTTGTTTCTAAAGAATTTCATGATGCATTGTGGGATTGTGAGGGTGGATAGGCGGAGAAAGGCTTATTCTGAAAAAGCATGTATAGCAGAATTACATTTTTTAAAAAGATTTATTTATTTACGCGTACAAGAATGGGATATAGGCCAGAGGTGTGGGGTGGTGAGATGATTCACCAGAGACAGAGTGGGGAGCGGAACAGGCAGATCTACTGAAATACACTGCTGAGGGGGGCAGCAGGTGAGGCAGGAGAGGTCTGCCGTGCCATGTGGGAAGCTCTCTGCCTGGGGATCAAATTCTAGCTGCAGTGGCTGCAGATAGCTTCATAGTGCTGAGACTTAACGCGTTGGGCCACAAGGGAGGCCTTTAGAATCACATTTTCGTGAGGAAGGTAATGTATCTAATTGTAGAGAAAGGACTGTATGGAAGAGGGGATTATGGGGCCATTATAGTGTGTGCTAAGTGCACCATTACCAGCTGGGTGAGCTTTAGTGGGATACTTTTTTTTTTTAATATATATTTTTATTGTTATTTATGTCTTTTACATTTTGTATTCCCCTTGGGTAGCCCACCACCAATTTTCCCGTGATCCATCTCCATGGTCCCTGTGTTCTTTTCTATTCCATTTTGTGCGCTTTTCCTTCCCTCCCTCCTCCTCCCCCCACCCCCCTCCACTGATTGTCTCTCTCCTATTTGGTTTCCTTATAGTCCGGTTGTAAGTGAAACCATTCGATACTTTTCTCTTTCTTTCTGGCTTATTTCACTGAGTATGATCCCCTCTAATTCCATCCATGTTGCTGCAAATTGCATGTGTCTATCTTCTTTCCATGATTAATAGTATTCCATTGTGTATATGTACCATTTAGTGGGATACTTAAACTTTCTAGCTTAATGTTAAAATATATTGAATAGGAGAACAATACATATTATTTTTTAACAATATAATTATCTGAATATCTTTAATTCAGTGAAAAAATATCAGCTGTTAGCTTGCAGTTTAATGAAGGCAGGTTAATGCTTTTCAAGTGTTTACCGTGTGTCATTATTTCAGTTACTTATCCACAGCTAAGGGTCTGGTCCTCCATATTGCAACTCAAAAACTTCATTTGTTGGTGTATCAAAATAAAACAAGAATGTATCTAAGTCAGATAGAGGTTAAACAAGAAAGGCCCCTACTTGGTTCCCGATTCAAACTGCATGGTTCTCCTTGATCTACATTGCTATCTATATATGACCAGAGCATTTTTCTTCTTATGGTCAAAGTATAAGGGATGTCAGATTGTGATTTGATGGATGTTGGTAAACATGGAGTTAGAGCGTGGGAAATTAATTGTAAATTCAAATGTATAATGGCATCAGCATGAGTTCAATCCCCAACTAGGGGGATTGTGAAATACCAAATGGGTCCACTTTCACAATAGGTGTATAGCCTATCACAGAAAATGAATAGGCCCATTGGACTAGGCCCTTCTCATCCTGCACGTAGCTAAACTGTGCCTCTCTAATCCAAGGTGATATACCCAACTCCTCCCAGAGATACATTTTTTTTTTCTTTTTAGATGTGCTGGTGGCATTAGTAAAGTTACAGCTGATTCTAGCTTTTCTGCTCCCTGCTTAGGAGGTTGTTTTTGCTGCCTATAATACATCTTTCTAAACCATTAGGTGGGCAGACTATTGTTTCTAGGTTATATCTAGAATGTAAATATATTCTAAGTAATATGACATGGGAAACATTTCCTTGTTCAGGGAAATGTTTATTCACAACTAGACAGTATTTATGATGACTTACAGTATTGTGGATCATAAAAAGGTCTAATTTCCCTGTGTTCAAACCAGTCAGCCCAGCCCCCTCTCTCCCCTCCAGTTTATACTTGCACGTCAATCTCTGGTCTCCAGTTCTGGCTTTTTTGTGTGAATATTCTATTGTTTCCTCTTCCCTGTGACTCTCAGAATTGCTCTTGGAAACAATTCCTAACTCTTGCTTCCTAGTGCTCCCTCTTTAACCTAATGCTCTATGGTTCATTTCAGTTTCTAAGGCCTCAGACTGGATGTCATTGCCCTAGAGAGCAGCGCCAAGGCAAAGTTTTAAACAACTCTGTGCCCCCCTTAGCATTTTGAACAGTTAAGTTTCTGTATGGGCTAATGCAATAAAAAAATGCATCTTTTCAGTTATTTGTAAATGCCCTGAGCTTTGTCCATCCAGGATTGAATCATCCTAGCAGCAAAGATATAGAAGTGAGCAAGACATCCTAATCTAAACTTGCATATTTAACTTTGATTGAACACTTAAGACCCATTAGCACATTTGTCTTTATTTTTATTTACACTCATTAACTGCAAGGGGCTGTATTGCAAAGTCATATACTGTTTGATTTTGTTTTGCTCCTTAGCATTCATGACCATCTTATCTTGAGTTTATGTTTAAAAGGTTAATACAGCTATTAGTTACTTGGAGACCTCTTCACTCTTCCCCTTTCCTCTGTCATATATATGTGTGTACAGTGTTTACCCAAAAAAGATATTGCACTAGTGAAAGGAATATTCCATTTGGTCAATTAACTGAATATCTAATGCGAACAAATTATTTCCAATTTAATGTGATTTTTTCCCACTTCTAAGATTAATTCTCTATAGTGGAAGAAAGATAACAGGGTTGGTAGAGATAAGTAAAACTACATGTAGCATTTTTAAAAAACTAATCATTGTTCAGCTAGAACTAACAGAAAATAATTACCATAAGCTAGAATACCTCTAATAACAGACAGGGAAGCTAGGGATTAAATAACCTGCTTAATATCTTTCAAAAAGTGGAAAGTTTGAATTCTGACTACAGAGCTTATAACTGGCTTATAATTGGCTCATAATTGATCTAGACTAGGCCCATTGCAAATTTCATGTGTTTGATTTGTACAATTTCCAGTTATACAAGGTCTTGTATGTTCAACAGTGCAACAATGGACATTTCTAGCTGCTTTTCCTTTCAGGACCAAGTAGCTGGAAGATACCGAAGTAATAAGATGTCTTCTACTTTGACCTTAAGTCATTAAACCTGAAGTTGTTGCTCAGAAAGGTAAGCAGGTATTATATCCTGACTCTGTGATCCTTTATTATAGAAACAATACAGGATATTAAAATAGCATGTAAAATGTTTGAATTATTATTGATAAGAAATCTCCTTATAGAACCTTTCATGGGTTTAAGGAATATTATGGATGGCCAGAAATGTCAAGTTTACTCAGATACTAAGTAGTTTCCTTGACTCCGTTTACCATCCTTAGGGAAAGTGCTTGCCCAAGTCAGTTGAAAACTCTGCAAATCACACAAGGCCTCTAGCATTGAGCTGCCTCCAAAAGGTAAGCTTAATCAGTCAGTGTTAGAAAGTTCTGTAGACAACTGCAGAATACTTGTGGCATGGTAAAATGGTTAAAAGTACCTAATCTAGTACTTTAAAAATTAAATCAAGTTTTATTTTATTCTATTTTTTTAAAGATTTATTTATTCATGCATACAAGCTGGGGTACAGGCCAGAGGCATGGGGCGGTAAGAGGGTTCACCAGAGACAAAGTGGGGAGCAGAACAAGTAGATCAATGGAGATACACTGCTGAGGGGAGCAGCGGGCGAGGCAGGAGAGTTCTGCTGCGCCATGTGGGAATCTCCCTGACAAGGTGTCGTACTCTTGCTGCATCAGGCATTGGCTGTGGAGAGCTTCAGAGGCCGAGGCTTTACCCATTGCACCACTAGGGAGGTCCCTAATTCCACTTCTATCTCTTCCCAGCTCTGTGCTTTTAGGCCAGATAAAATGGCAAAATGGTCATACAACTATATTGATCTCATAGGGTGGCTCTGAGAACTGAGCTAATATATATAATACTCTTGCACAGTAAGCAAATCATAGGTTTAGCTCAGTAATTGTTAGCTATTGTTAATAATAAATGGGAAAAAATATTGTTAGCCTGTTTCTAACCAGTATAAAGATAAGCAACGTAGTTATGAGGACAAATAAATATAAAACTCAGAGAAGAAATTACATAATAAACAAAATATGTATTTTGCTAAATTTATAAAAATGACCATTCTGTATTTTATCAATATTTCATAATCTTTGCCTATAATTTTTGGACCTACTTGGTAGTGGTGATATCAAAATTAATAATCATAATGACTCTTTGTATTTATGGTGCATACAGTCACAAAGTACTTTCACAGACAATTTACTTTGCAGCAATGTGTGATAAGTAACATTTCCTTGTTTCACAGTGAAGAAACTGAGAGTGAGAAAAATAAATATTTTAAAGAGGTAGAAATGGGAATCAAACAGATTTTTCTCATTCTAAATTCTTGAATATTCCCCATGTGAGTGTGTAGATACAGTGACTTGCATACTTAATATAATCAGTGAACCAACAGAAAATACTCAGTTCAGTTTAAATTGCCTCAAAATTTCAGTCACTTCTGCTTAAATAATTTGCAATGCTATATTTAGAAGTTTTGATGCAAATGTTAAATCACTTGGAGACAAAACTTGATTTTCCCTGCCATTGAAGGACAGCTTTTTTTTTTTAAAGATTTATTTATTTCTGCATACAAGAGCTGTGGTGTAGGCCAAAGGTGTGGGGAAGTGAGAGAATTCACCAGAGACAGAGTGGAGAGCAGAGCAGGATTGACTGAAATACATTGCTGAGGGGCGCAGCGGGCCAGGCAGGAGGTCTGCTGTGCCATGTGGGAAGCTCCCTGGCCTGGCATAGAACTCATGCTACAGTGGCTGTGGACTGCTTCAGCATGAAGCTGACTTAACCCCTTGTGCCACCAGGGAGGCCCAATTAAAGGATAGTTTTGATGTAATTCTTGCTGTTACTTAAATTTAAAAATTATTATTATTATTTTAAAAGATTTATTTATTTATACATACAGCTGGGGTACAGACCAGAGGCATGGGGCGGCAAGAGGGTTCACCAGAGACAGAGCGGGGAGCAGCACAGGCAGATGGACGGAAATACACTGCTGAGGGGAGCAGAGGGCGAGGCAAGAGAGGTCTGCTGCGCCATGTGGGAATATCCCTGGCCGGGCATCGAACTCGTGTCCCTGCTGCCGACAGCTCCACAGCCCTGTGCTTAACTGCTGCGCCACCAGGGAGTCCCTAAATTTAAAAATTATAATACAAATGCGGAGTACATGTTATTAAATCTATTTTCATCTTAGCATTCTAAGTGAAACTTAGAATTGATGTTTTAAAGCAGGTTACTTGTTGAACATAAGTGACATACAGTTTATTACTTACCTATGTCTTTTATTCTTCAAATTTTATATAAACAGAAAGTCAAACACAACAGTCTTATAATAATTGATGTTGAACACAAAGAAAGAATCAATGTGAGGTCAAACATTCACATTAAAATTTAAAGATTAGGTCTATGATCTGAAAGTATTCATAATGTTTCTATGGATATAAGAAATATGCAGGTCCTGAATAGTTTAGACATTTACATGCTTTACAGAAAAGGTGTGAACCAAAGATCTCAAGTTACTTTTTAGTTTTGCAGTTCTGTGACATTTCAATGGTTTTAGCAGCATCATATTATTGGTGAACTTTATTAAAAAAGGAATCAACTTTTTACATTCAAAGTGGGTGAGAGCTAAAAACTTTTTCAAAGGTTATTTAATACTAGCACTTCTTTAATGAGAACTTGTTTTTTCAATGATTATGATTTCAATGCCATTTAAATTTTTAAAATGGGGAATGCCATCAATTATTCCATATATAGTCTATACAACCACCACATTCCCAGAAGGAATCAACAGTCCTTTCAAATATGCTGTTAAATAAGGATGTAAAGGTATTACAAAATCTCTCATTAGATTCAGAAATTACACTTTTATGACGATGAGTTGATGTGTTCTTATTTCCTCTGTTTTGTAGACCAAATAATGATATGTGAAAGAGTATAACAGAAGAAAGTTTAATCCAAAGTTTTTAATTTAAGTACTTTAGCATTCATTAAATAATTCTTGAGGGCTATGATGTACCAGACATGTTAAGTCATTGAAGAGACATCAAGGAACACAACAGAAAAAAACCCCTGTTGTCAATGGCACTGACATTTTAATCAATAAAAGAAACAATAAATAAGACAGAATGTATAGTTTTCTACATGGACATAAGGGTTGTGGAGAAAAAAAGTAAACCAGGGGAAAGGATTTAAAAGTGCAACTGTTCTGCTCCCCGCTCTGTCTCTGGTGAACCCTCTCACCACCCCACACCTTTGGCCTACACCCCAGTTCTTGTGTGCATAAATAAATAAATCTCTTTAAAAAAAAAAAAAGTCTAACTAGTAAAGGACTGAAATTGTAAATAGAGTGTGAGGGAAGGCCTGCCCAGGAAGTGACCTGTGAGGAAAGACCTGCTGATATTCTTGCAGAGAGATACCAAGTGCAGAGGACCTTAGGTGGGGAAGGTGTTTTTTAAGGAAACGGGAGAGAGATTCTGGAGTGGAATGACAAAGAGGGCGAGTGGTGAGACATGAGGTTAGGGAGGTGGTTTGGGTAGCTTTAGCCAGGGCAAAGCCTGCTGGCTTTCATGCTGAGTGATTTGGGAAGCCTTTGAAAGATTTCAAGCAGAATGGTCTGATTTTTGCTTAACAGAAGTAGTCTAGCAGCTGAGTTGAGAATAGAGTGAGTGGGAAAAGAAAAGAAGCAAAAAGTGAATTTAAGAGTTTATTTGAATAATTAAATTACTGTGCAAAAGATGATGGAAGCTTTGACCATAAATGTATCAGTAAGGATGGTGAGAAGGGGTGAGATTATGAATATATTTTGTAACTAGAACCCAGAGTTGGATGACTTCAAAGCTGAGAAGAAATCAGACCGAAAGAGGCTGTGATTTGACTTAGAACAGGTAGCCTGTTAGTGGCAGAGCTGGCTTGGAATCAAAGGCTCTACGTGGTTTTACATTTTCCCCAATAACCTCACCTACATAAGAATTGAAAGTCATCCTTTGAAATTATACTGGAAAAATGTGCCAAGATTCATGGTTTAAAACTAAATGAGACTATTTCAAAGTCTTTCCATATTATATTACTTTATCTAAAAGTTCAAACTCATTTACCTGGCATACTTGGACAAATTTGATCTGGATTGATTTTCTTCCTATTTATCCAGTGGTTAGCATCTGACTCTATTCCTCCATGTATTCGTGTGTGTGGGTTTTTTTAGTGATTCTTGAATTTCTACTAAGTTGCCAGCTACTGCAGCTTAGCTCCTTCCGACTCCATTGACACATCATCTTGGCTGTCCCAAGCACTGCTGGTCACTCACTCCTTTTCACTCTGATGGCACTAATACATACATACCTTTCTCATAAGGTTTATCACCCAGAATTACATTGACCTGCTTCTCAGTCTGGTTTCCTCACAAAATTTTAAGCAATTTGAGCCCAGGATTAAGTCTTATTTATCTTGGCATTTTCAGAAACTGGCGCAGTGCCTCCCTCACACATAGTGTTCATTGAAAGGTGAATTAATATATTTTACTCTGAAGAATTTGGTTCTGGATTATTACTTTCTGTTTTGTTTTTTAATCCCATCTTTGCAAGGTGAATGATCAATAAAAAAATCATCACTGAAAAGTTAAAAAATATTATTTGATTAATACTCTAAGACTTTGATTGACTAAAATTAGACATATGCCAAAAGATTGAAATTATGATTGATTTGATGATGTGAAGCAAAGTTTTAATGAAGAGGCAATGATTTCCCATTTGTATTTTGTGTATTCATGTTCTTAAACAAGCTGCTAAAAATAAATTATGATTTATTCCTTTAAAAATTGATTACTTAATTTACCAAATATTTATTGAACACCATTTATTGAAAATGCAAAGATAAATAAGACTTAATCCTGGGCTCAAACTGCTTAAAATTTCACGAGGAAACCAGATTATGAAGCAGATCAATGTAATTCTGGGTGATAAACCTTACCAGAAAGGTATGTATCAGAATTTTCCAAAAAGTGTTGGCTAATGAAATGCTTGTAAGTAGCATACAGACATTTAAATTTTAAAATTTATTTTACCTTCTTTATATTAATCTGCAGTTAATGGATATTAAATTCAAGAAAGTTAATTTAAAAACAAGTTAGGTTAATAGTAAGTTAGATTAAAAAGTTTACTGGAAGGAAAACATTAATAACAAATGAAGAAAAAATAATGGGAGACATGTCCAAATAGCAAAAGTTTGAGAAATATTTCTCCTGAATCATAAAATGCCAATTTAGACATTTCCATAGTAGTCCCGTCATATGAATTGTAAAGTATTGTCGCTGATAATGAAGCTATGTTTCTTGAAGAAATAGCATTTCTTTCCACATTTAAAGAGAAAAAGTATCAGTATTCCAGTTCTCTTTCTTCTTGTTCCTGTTTTATTCATACATCTGAGTAATAGAAAGCTTCCTCCCCATTGGACTCTTCTGTATCAATTCTATTCCCCATATTTCCCATTTTGCTTTTCTTCTTTTTTTCCCTTGACCTCTTCTGTATTTTACAATCATCATTATTTTCCTTGTCAATAAAAACAAATTTGAATAGCTAAAATATAAAATTTGCATTATGAGAATGGGAGATTGGTCTCCTACCACCTCCATAAAGTGTTTTTATAGTAAAATGAACATCAAGGCATAAGTACTAGTCAAAAATTTCTAAGTGCTGTTTGGTTAATTCTGTGTCTCATCCATTTTCTCCTATTTGTCCTCCCTCCCTCCTGTTCATCCTTCTTTTCTTGGTCGATCAAAACCTATCATTCATTGCCTTATTTTAAATAACACTCAGAGAATGAGGACAAGTAAAGCAATGTTGCATTTTTAAGATCTAACAAATCTTGAAACTTTTCTGTAAGAATATTTAAAACACAAGAAATGTTAGAATGTATAATTATTACTCGATTCATTATATGTTTTTCTCTTTGGATTTACTCTAAATCCCACCATACTTATCTGAAATAATTATTTAGCTATTTAATTAAATTTTTGACATCCTAACAAATGTTCAGATTTGATTATAAAATGGTTATCTCCAGCTAGATTACTACAAGAGCCTAACAAAGAAACCTGTAATTCAACAGGATGTTTTTACCAATTTAGCACCTCCTAAAATATCAACTAGTATTAATAAACTAAAGCCCCATCACTTCCCCTATTTGCTTTTAGTTTCAGCTGCATAATTTTACAATTTAAAAGGTTGGTCAATAGCAACTGACAAGAGAAATAAAACCAAAACCAATTTTATTTCATTTAGCATCTATTGATCATACTTCGAGCTGTTTAAATCTTTCTTGCTGCAACCTCCCATAAAGTCACTTATGCCTAGAAAATAGTTAGAAATTGATATATAAGCAGAAAGGGATAACTAGAGAACTATTAATAGATCATTTAAATCTCATTTTTCCTCATTACATTTCCTGGACTGTTAGTGAAGTAGTCTTATGCCACAGGGTTAGCCTTCTGGGAATTTTTTCTCCCAGATTGTACAAGTGATGCTGGGGAGAATTTGAGATAACAGGGTTTCTTGCTGCGTATTCTCAGTATCCAGTGTTATCTGGATTCAAAATACTGAATGGATGGGACTTCGACTTTTTATGGGAAATGTTTTCCATGCTGGATCTACTCACAGATAACATTGAGAGTTAACTTACAGAGCAGGGTTTTACAAAATGTAATGTGTATACCCACCATCTAGGAAACTTGTTAAAGTATAATATAGTATATAAATATACTACCTGTATAGTAGGTTTGGAATGAGGTCTGAGATCCTCCATTTCTAACAAGTACCCAGCCGTTGCTTTTGTTGCTTATACAGGAATTGCGTTTTGAGTCACAGGGTCTATGGCAGAGTTGTTCAACATGGTGTAGTCTAAGGGCTACCGATATGAGCTGGGGGTACTCCACAAAATCTATTCAGTCACATTTTACTCCCAGAAATAAGTATTTTTACAGGTGACTTAGATTATTTTACAAACATTATATTTTTTTAAAAAATACCAGCAACTTTTCATCAAGCAGCAGCATCTGTACTTCTTTTCTGGGAGATAGAGTGTTTACTAGGACTTTGAAGAGGGAACTAATAGGTAACAGTGGTTTGCCTTCCTTGAAAATTTTGTCTTATGTTGTTGACCATAAAAACGTGTATGATAGGGTCTCTCTGGTGGTACAGGGGTTAAGTCTCAGCACTATCAAGCTACCTCCATCCACGACCACTGCAGGGCATGAGTTTAATCCCCATGTCAGGGAGCTGGCCCATTAGGTGCAGTAGACCTCTCCTGTCTCATCCACTGCTCCCCTCAGCAATCTACTTCAGTAGATCCACTTATTTTTCTGCTTCCCACTCTGTCTCTGATGAATCTTCTCACCCTCTACATCTCTCGCCTACACCCCAGTTCTTATATACTTAAACAAATAAAAAATAAATCTTAAAAAAAAAAAGAACCAATTGAATGAGGATACAGAGATTTTTTTTCAAAGCAATGTTATCTATAAAGCAGAAAGGGAGTCACCTTTTTAGGTCCTTGAATAGATAATTGTTGAATAAATTATGGGATATCTTCGCATTGAAGCACTATGGAGTCATTAAAAAACATGGATCCATGTTAATTGTCATAAATAAACATTTTCAATATTTTGTAAATGAAAGAGATTTATAGAATGTTATATAAGTAATAATGAAATATTTAACATAGGTACCAGATTTAGCTCACTGATGTAGTGTAAGTGCTTGGTACAAAAAGCTCTTGAACAGTTGTTGGATGAATGAATGTATTAAGTGTTTTGTGTATGCCAGGGATCATTCTAAGAACTATACTTCTATTACCTCATTTGTCCTTACAACAATAAACTGAGGTGATTACCCGTATTATTATCCATGTATTACTGATGAGAAAACTGATGCACAGAGAGATTAAGCATGTTTTTTAATACTAGTAAATGGCAAGAGCTGGTTTTGAATAATCTGATTTCAAGATTATGTCTCCACATATTATTATTTTTTTTTTTTACCATTTAAAAATTTTGTGTCCATATGCGACAGAAACTCTTGAAATGTTTATGGCAAGTTGTTAACAGTGATTGATTGTGACCACAGTGGTGGGATTATAGGGGTTTTGTCTCTATATTTTCATGTTTCTAAATGAACACAGATTATTTCTAGGCTAAAATGCCTATATTACAAAGGACCTTTTTGTAGGTTTTGTCACAATTACCAATGAAGGCCGTTTTGGTATTTTTCTTTCTAGAAAGAATAAATCATTCCCTTTGCCATGCTGAGTCAAAACCCTGTTCCACATCTACTTTTAGCTTTCATTTATAGTAATTTTTATTCAGTGTTGTTCTTTCTCACTTGACCTATTTGGAGAGTGTATTTTAGTCATCTTTGTATTTTTAGGGCAAATACCGTGACTGGCATAAGGATACTAATCCAGAGATTGATCTCATTGAAAAGAAGCGTTAAAATAGTAAAGTCACTATTTTCATTACATTTTTCTTTGCCCCCTTCCTCATGCAGGAAATATTGTGTGTTTGCTCCTTGTCTTTGCTATGGCAAAGTGAGTCTCCACTGCCCTTTATCCCCTACTGCTAAAAGCGGTAGCCACTAAGTGTGAAAAATCAAAACAAAGCACTTTCCCATCTCCCCAATGGAGTAAAAGCAGCGAAGCCCAAATAATGCTTGGTTACCAAAAGCCACGCCAGGTGTCTAATCGAAAGGTATTGATTTTAGCTAGTAAATAGCCCTTAATATAGTTGGAACCTGGGTTGAATATGCAGCCTGGTAATTAGCTAATAAAGCAAACAAGGACTTGAGAGGAAGTGGCGCAGTTGGATAAGCAGCAGCCTGTCATCCAGGAAGCCTGCCTGGGTCTAATACCTCCTTATGCAGAGGATTCAGGTCACCTTTAGGCCTCCTTGCCTAGTGTTTTCAGCCATTAAATAAGGAAAAAACTATAAACCTATCACAGGGTAGGAGATATAACTAAAAGCAGTTGTAAATGTTTTGCAAATGTTACATGCTTCCTGAATGCTTCCTGAAGACAGATGTTGCAATTTTAATAATCTTAAGTGGGAAGGTTTAATAACTATTTTAGATCATTAGGATAATGTTTAGTGCCCTAGGATAATTATTAAACAATTTCAGTTTGCTAAATCATCTGATGCTCCAGAGAAATCCATAGCCTGATTAATACTCACATTATCCTACAACTGCTCATTGAAAGTATAAAGTGCAGAGGCCAGCTGGGAAAAAGACGAGTGAGAAAGAGAAAAACTAAGTTAGTAGATATCACTTTGAGAAAGAAGAAAACCTAGGATGGTAAGTCAAGAGCTACGGGGTAAAGAAAGAAAGGGTTAAAATGGATAGGGTCTGATCTGAGATAAATTAGAGGCCAAAAAAGTCAGTTTCAGTATCCAAATGCATGGTATCAGGTCTGCAGAAATTTTGTTCTTGTTTGTTTTTAGATTTGGTTGTTAATATTTTAAGTGGAAAAAGCATTTTGTGTAAAAACCCCAGATTTCTGAGCATTTTTTAAAGAAATTCACCATATTTAGTAACATTTGGCCCAATTCTCCCTTAAAAATTAGTAAATGCTGCAGAATGCCTGTCCCTTTTATTGTTTTTGTAGATTTGATTATGATTACAATAATCTTAAGGTTTATTAAAAAGTAGAAAAGAATAAATGTTCACCTACCTCTAGATTCAACAATTGCTAATATGTTGCCATATTTATTATAAAACTAAATACTGTATCTACATATTTCTATATTTGACGAACCATCTTAAGGTGCATATATTATTACTTCTTTAAATACTTTAGCTTGCATTTCTAAAAAGGACAGTTTCCAACATAACTAAAATATAATCACACTGAAAAAAAAAATCAATCGTAATTCCCCAATGTCATCTTTACACAGTCACATTCAGATCTCCTCATCGTTTCCAAAATGTCTTACATTCATTTTCTTTTCAGGCTAGGATCCAATTATAACACACACATTACATTTGGTACGTCACGTTCGTCACTTTTAGTCTAGATCAGACTACTGCATCTCTCCTTTTCCTCCTTTTCATGACATTGTCTTGTTGAAGAGGTCAGTTGTCTTATGGTTTAGAATTCAGATCTAATGACTTGATTAAACAGATTAAATGCTTGGGGAAAAATAAATCAGAGCTAATGATGCAAAATCCATATTATCTCAAACAAGAAGGTACATATATCTGGTTGTCCTAGATGGGAACACAAAATCTGATCACCTGGTTAAGGTAATGGACTAACCTCTCTGGATGTGGCATGGCCTCCCTAATTTGCCACAGACCTTACCATTCCTTATTTATTTTACATCTAGCCTAATTAGCTAACTTTATCTTGCCTGGGAGGGAGGTAAATGCTGACCTTAAGTATATCACATGCTATAATCTAGGGTATGTGATAAGAGCATATATCACTGCGTCTCTGAAACAACTGAACAGTGCCTGGTACATAGTGAATGCTCAACAAATGTTCATTGATTAGCTAAAGCTAGAAATACCTAGGTTAGAAAAACCTGAAAGGAAGTAGCGTGTGAGGAAAATGTTGGCAACTAAGCCTCTGAACTACATGTGAGTAGGAGAAACCTGCGTCCTTGGATATGTAGAGCAGACTGCAGAGGCTTCTGACTCCAGGGAATTGTTCTTTCTTGGGAATGGATAAAAATGTCCATTTCTAGTGGAGAAATCAGAACAAGGAAAATGAATGAATTTAAAATTTTGGCACCATCAGGGTTTGTTTTTTTTTAAAACTAGATTTCATATTTGTGTAGGGGCCTGACACAGGTTGAATATTCTGGAAGCAGATACTGACACAGTATGACATGCAGGTTACATCTTAGGTATATTTGTGAAAGAGCTCAGGGGCAGAATTGGGGAGAGGAAGAAACAGAATTGCTCCCCAGGTCCAATAAAGCTTCAGGGAGTTTAGGAGCAGACATAGCCCATCAGAGCAATCTTTCAATTCTCTGGTTGAGCCTTTATATTCAACCATAGAGTAAGGACTAGTCCAGGAAAGGAGTGACCTTGAATGACGTAACTCTCTGCAATAAAGGTAATCCCTAAGGAGTCAGCAACTGGATGCCACCTGGTGAAAATCCTTGGGGCTGCTGGAGAAATAAGTTCTGCTTTGGGTGGTGCAACATTCTATTTAACACAGGCCCCAACTGTCAAGTGTTTTTCTTATCTCTGAATGATGCTATATGGACAGTTAGAGAAGTATTCCTTTGACAAAGCAATAACTGGCAAATTATGACATTTAAATTATACTATATTATTTTCAACCTTATTTTGGTATTTCTCATTAGAATGCTCCAAAAGTAGAAAATAAAGGTATCCAGACATCTCCCAAATTTCAGAAGGCTTTGGTATTTACAAGACTGGAATATCCCACAGGATAGAAAATTGAGCCAATTTATGTTGTCTGTGGCATCTTGTTTTTTGACACCCTACAAATGCCAGCAATATACTGAAGGTCTAGCTCTAAAAAGAAAAATTGGCATTAGTGCCAAAGGGAAATGAATGGAGGAATCTGTATTAATTCTTTAGTGTTGCTGTATCAAATGACCACAAACATGACAGTTAAAACAATAAAAATAGATTTTCCCACTGTTCTGGAGGCCAAGAGTCTGAAATCAGCATCGCTGCATCCAAGTAGGATCTCAGTTCCTCCAGAGGATCTAAGAGAGAATCCATTTCTTGTTTCTTCCAGCTTCTTGTAGCTGCTGGCATTTCTTGGCTTGTATTTGCATTAATCTCTGTGTCCATGGTCATATTGTCTTCTACTCTTCTGTCTGTGTGAAATCTTCCGATTGCTCTCTTGTAAGAACTCACGTGACTGTATTTAAGATTCGCCCTATCAGGATAGCCTCTCCATATCAAGATTCTGAATTAACTTACATCTGCAAAGTCTTTCTCTTCCCCCTTCCTCCCATACTACTAACAGGCAGGCTCCAAGGAGGCCATTATTCAACCTACCACAAGCTAGCTTTCAAGTCTTTCTTTAGCTCCATAAGTCTTGGGACAATTTGCTTTTCAATGAGTGTAAGAACAAGAACATAAATTGTGTTGAGAGGAAGCAAAATGATAGAAAATCTAGAATTTCATCTTGCAGTACTCAGACTCATTTTAGGAAAACCATCTTTGAGAAGCAGAACTTTTGCTCTATTTCAAAACCACAAGAGGACCAAGCTGATAGTGACGAGCACATGCTCAGGAAGACATGCTTCCTCCACATTTGACTATTGCGAGATATTTTTAAAACACACATACTCTAAATTTACTAGAAAAAAATATTTTTAGATGCCCTGACACCAGTTTCTAGCTTCTTATCACATGCCAAGTTGTCTCAGTATTCAGAAACTTGGCTGGTTAAAAGATAAGCAGGAAGGGAAGGAGGTTATCTATTTACAGTATAATCTAGGGAATTTTAAAATAATAATTTTCCATTAAATTGTCAAATTTCTTCTTGATGGATGTTACATTGAATCATTCTCTCCTTCTGTCTTATGCCTCCCAAAAGATTTTTCAAAAATAAACTTCAGTATGGAACCCAAAGATAACAGAACAGATTTTCTACTTTTCTATATTTCATTTTTCCGCTTTGCATGATGCTTTTGCTGATAAGGGGATTATGACGGAAATTTTCTTTTGAAGCAAAGGTATTTGCTGAAGGAGCACTGCCTGTTACTCCCTGGCCTATGTGTACTGTGGAACGTGCCTTCCTTTTGACTTAGCAGCAATTAGGCCAAAGCCTACATGATTCAAGTCTGCTGAATTAAGACACAACATTCTCATTTTAAGGCTAATCATGCACAGACATAAACCCAGCCCATTGTTCTTGTTGCTCAAATTTTGCTGCTTAGATTCATTCATTAAAAAAAAAATCAAATTATAAGATTGCAGACAGTGTTCAAGTTATTTTCAGCATTTACTGCTGAGATGTAAACCTGGCCCAGGTTATGTAACAGGCATTGAGGTGTGGAAATGAACAAATCTCTACTTTCTTGTGCTGTTTACTTTTGGCTCAGGTGCTTCTTTTACTGACTCATAACCAGATTTACTCTGAGAACCCAATTCTCCATTTTATTTTAGCACCCACATCAGCGCCTACTCCTCATTCATGTGCTACACATGAATTTTTTTGGACATTTCTTCTTACCCCCAGTCTTCTGCTGCCATTAAGTGCTGCTATGTTCCAGAGACAACATTATTCAATTTACATCATCAACATTTGCAAAAACTTGTTTTCAGTGCTGCCCTGTCCTAGGAAGAGCGGCTGACTGCCTAACTTAGTTCACATTTCCTTTACCCTTAAGATTTAAATCGAAGTAAGTTTTTTGGTGCCACATTATATTGACACTTAAAGATTTTATTTTAAAATTACCTTCCCAGATTCTTATAAAGCAGAAAGAAAACTCAAAGTACCCATTTAAAAATATAGTTAGTATTATTATTTCATCTTTTCAAAGATCATATATTTTCAGCTCATTTTTGATCCTAACGCTTCGAAAACTCACTGACATGGGAAGATTTTTCTATTGTATATTTTTAGGTGTCTATAATTCTGCTTTTAAGAATTCAGGTAAAGAGTAAGTAGAAATCTACTAAATGAGCTGTTCTAATATTAATGCCCCAAAGTCACCAATGTAGTCCCATTCCAGAATTTGTTTTAAGGTTTTTCTGAACAGCATTATTAAACATTTAGAAAGTCTATATTAGTTTTTTTTTTCTTTCTAAGTGGCAAATTTGGAGTCTTTGTTTAAGTTTTGGTTATCTTTTTAGTGTTTGTAACTACTGCTTAACAGCAGATAAGATCATAGGTGCAATATACTTCCTAAACTATATAAACTGCCTGGCACTTCCTAAATTACATAAACTGCCAGAGTAAAGCAATATAATGAAAGAAATACATGAACATAGACAGCAACCAGCGTTCAGAACAAAGGTGTCTTGGATGAAGAGTCTGAACACTTCAGGGGCTTAAAGGAGGTGATATTTTTATTGACAATTGATATGCTAGGCATTTTACATTAAATCCCATTGTGGCAGTTTGCTGGCTGTGTTATCTTGGGCAGTTTTACTTAACAACTTTTTATCTTAATTTTTCCACTTGCAAAAACAAAAACAAATCAACCAAAAACTCAGTTATTCTGAGTATTGAAGGTGACATATATCTTGTTAAACCTAGTGCCTGTTACAGAGGCACTATGAGAGGCACTATGAGAATGTTTAATATATTTTTTTATTTAAATATATATATTTTATTTAAATATATATTTTACATCAGTCTTCCTTTTCATACAATGCATGCTTTCTCCTTTCAAGTGTTGTCCCCACAAAATTCCCATCACCAATGCACCCATGCACCATCACCATAGTCCCTCGTGTATTTCCCTCCCGTTTTGATCCCTCTTCTTTCCCCTCCCCTGCAGAGTGTCTCTGGTTAGTAGTTTCCGGTTGATTTTTTTTTTTAATTTATTGTAGTTTTTTTTTTTCCTGATCCCTTATTTTGTTCCCCTACAGTCCTCCTGTAAGTGAAACCACTTGATATTTTTCTTTTTCTTTCTGGCTTATTTCACTGAGCATAATCCCTTCCAACTCTAACCATGGTGCTGCAAATGGCATGAGTTTATCTTTTGTGATTGCTGAATAGTGTATATATATCACATCTTCTTGATCCAATCATCTATTTTTGGGCATTTGGGCTGTTTCCATATCTTGCCTATTGTAAATAGTGCTACAATAAACATAGGGGTGCATGTATCCTTTTGGATTAATGCTTTTGCGTTCTTTGGGTAGATTCCTAGGAGTGAAAATTGCTGGGTGATATGGAAGCTCCATTTTTAGTAGTTTGAAGAAGCACCATACAGCTTTCCATAGTGGTTGGACAAGTTTGCATTCCCACCAGCAGTGTAGGAGAGTTCCTTTTTTTCACACCCTTGCCAACATTTGTTGTTTTCTGTTTTTTTTTTTTAATATGTGCCAGAAAATGTTTGATATTAACATCCTCATTAATAAGGATACTGAGATTCTGGGAAGTCAGAAAACCTGGCCATGGCTAAATAATTCCCAACCAGGGTGGATTTTGTGGGAGCAAAGGTAAGGAACAATGCGGTGCCAATGGATAGTGCTCACAGCCAATTCAGTGGTTAAAGGTGGAGCTTTCCAGACTCCACCCCTGAGTCCCTGAACAGGGGCTGCTGGGAAGGAGGGCCTGAGTGGAGCCCCCACATGAAACTTCAAAAGACTGGGCACAGTCAGGCAGCTACCTCTTTGACTGGCATCTGTTCCATCCTGGTCTCTGCTCAGCGACACTTTGTACAGGTAGGAGAGATGGCATCCCAGCACGTGTCGGCCAGTACATTTCTTCTCATCCTTTCTCTTTGCTCTTCCTTTTCTCACTCCTTTTAAAATGAATCCTTTTAAATCTTTTTTCTTATTTGTCTTTGTATCTGGTTTTGGATCTTATCCTGTATTTTTTTTTAAAGATTTGTTTATTTATGCATACAAGAGCTGGGGTGTAAGCCAGAGGTGGTGTGGGGGAGGTGAGAGGATTCGCCATAGACAGAGTGGGTAGCAGAACAGGTGGATCAAATGAAACACACTGCTGACGGGAGCTGCACGCAAGGCAGTGGCTGCCAATAGCCTCATAGGCTGAGACTTAACCCCTTGTATCACTAGGGAGCCCCTTATCCTGTATTCTTAAGCATGCAGGTGAGGATTAACAAAACCTGGTCACCCGCCTTCCCCCCAGGCTTTGCACCATAATAGTTTGAGCCCTTAGACTATTCTCTCTATACCAAACAGTTACTGATTTTAGTCTTGGCTCTATGTCTAGCCAACTCTGTAACTGCAGGTAAATTACTATTAAAAAAGAAACAACCAGCTCCAAATGCAGTAATTTATGCTAAGTCCCGCTTCAGCAAACCAATACCTAATTTATTGCAATTTTAACATCTCCTGGAAATGAAACTTTTAGTTGACAATCTGGAATTTCCTGGTCAGCACTAATGAGGTAATGTCTGATAGACCTCTTCATTGCCCAAAGGAAGGTTATTTTGCCTGAAACAATACTTTCATCCTTTCCTTCACCCGCTTTCTGTCTATAAAACCCTTCCACGTTGTACAGCTCTTCAATGCTCCTTTCTCCTTACTATAAGAGATGCTGAGAGATTTATGAAACACTTAATAAAGTCAATTAGATCTTTAAATTTACTCAGTTGAAATTTTTTTATAGCATTACTTAATACCTCCAGGTCTTGGTTTCATCATTTATAAAATACAAGTGTGAGAGAGTTAATAACATTTATGGCTCTTTTCAGTCCTTATATTATATTGTATTATGAATTTTGGTGTCCAGTGAACACTTGGCTATGGGGAAAATTTGTTTTTCTCTAGAATGGGTAAGGACGAGAACAGTTGTTTTGAGGCATGTGGTGGATGGTCATAGAAGTCTGTGGTAACATCACCAATGGAAGATTCTCCCATGTTGGGGAAAGCTCACTAGAAAGAATCGTGTTTAAGGTGTTAGAGGGAAGTCAAATCTGCCACTCCCAAATATGCCTCTGGCATAAGGATTACTTTCTTGGGTTGGGCTCTGAAGCATGGGTGGAGGTAGCCCTTTTGTAAGAGATATTGTGTAAAGGAAAACCTCTCTCTGTAAGGGTGTCTCTTTTACTGTTCTGAGAAGATCTAATCTCCTTAACACTTATCAATGGAGAATTCAAATTTGCTCAAGAGTCATGTGTTTGTTGGCTGTGCCTTTTCTGATGACCTCCTATGACTAATTCTCTGCCCTCCCTAGCCCCCCAACCTTTTTCTCCAGTTGCAGATATTTAAGGAGGTGACTGAAGCCATTTTGATGTATTATTCAGTCTCACTGGGTTTCTCCCTGGGTACAGGAAGTACATGCGCTATTATTAAAACTTTTTTTCCTCCAATTTGTCTCATGTTTATTGGATTGTTTGCCAGCTGAAATAACTGTGGGGTGGGAAGTTGGGTTTGGGGTGGGAAAAGATTGTCCCCTGTTCCCTTACAATTCCTAGCAGTTGGCAGCCTATTCTCCAGGATTGGAGCTCCAGGATTGGAAAGGGAAGGAGCTTTTGTTACTATGGAATATAGGCAATAACCTATATTCAACTGGCAACACTACAAAAGTAAGATAGATTAATGGAGGGCAAATTTAGGTTTTAGTAAGACAGGAACAAATGAAGAAAGGCAAGTTTTTCAGATTCTGGTAGCCATGTGAGATTGTAAACCTATTACTGTTGTGAGATTTTCTTAAGAATGAGAAAAGAATTTGGTGGCACCAAAGTTATTTGACACTCAATCTGAGAGTAAACATAGTTTCTTTCCAAATGCTGAGTCATTCTTATGATGACAAGAAGAAACACTAAAGACTCTTAACTTCTTTGAGGTACTGTGTACTTCAGTAGGTTACCTTCTGCTGAATAATCCACATATTTAAATTTGATGATGATAAGTACCTCCCTTCTTACCCCTCACTCAGATATTTCCCTTTTGGCCCCCAACCTATTTGTTTGGTTTTGTTTTCAGTGCAGGAGCAAAGAGAAGATGCAACAAATATATGTATATAGGGAAAGTTTCTTTTTTTTAAAATATTGTTTGTGGGTCTAGTGTAATATTTAATTATTAACAATTTCTAAATTAATCATTACTCCCTTCCTATTCACAAAATTAGCTTAATAAAGAAAGGAGATTGCTTACACATATGGAAAATTACACTCCTATTTAGATACTCCTATTGGAACCAAACTTTTAGTGGAATTCTGGCAAGACACAGGATCAGAGAGAACAGCAGAACGCTGCCTTCAGTACTTCAAAATAGTGTCCTAAATTTTAAAGCCTTGTGTGTTAGGTTAAAAGCAAAAAATTATTCCTTTTAGAAAATATTGATGGAGCAGATGGGGAATAATTTTTGATTTTATATGTTTTTGTGGCTCTTGAAGAAGTATCATAAATCTCTGCAATTTGAAGTTATCTAGTATTTATCTTTAAAAGCTAGCTTTTTCTAGGGGGCCTCCCTGGTGGCGCAGCGGTTGAGTGCTGCACTGTGGAGCTGTCGGCAGCGGAGATGCTAGTTCGACGCCCGGCTGGGGAGATTCCCACATGGCGTGGCAGACCTCTCCTGCCTCGCCCGCTGCTCCCCTCAGCAGTGTATTTCTGATCTGCCTGTTCTGCTCCCCATTCTGTCTCTGGTGAACCTTCTTGCCACCCCATGCCTCTGGCCTGTACCCCAGCTTAAATAAATAAAATTAAAAAAAAAAAACTTAAAAAAAAAGCTAGCTTTTTTAAAACCACATTTGTCTTGAGCAAAGGTAGATCTCTAACTTATGCTCAGTAAGTATAATTCAGCAGCAATGTTTTTATCCAGTGAATGGAAGTGACTATTTTACAAGAATTTCCTATTTACTTTATTCAAGGCTGTAGTTGAGATTAGACACAAGTATGGAGGGTGGGGAAATGGAGGGCATAGCAGGTTATTTAGAAAAAGAAGATCCAGAGTTAGCTGTGAGCTGACCATGCTAAACTTCATTGTCACTTCTCCCTTAACCTTCTCACAGACACCTTTTCCCTTTGTTGCCTTTCCTGAATTACACCAGATGCCCAGCATCCTTCTGCTTTCCTTTGGGCCCCCAAATTAAGCAAGTGAAATGCTCAGTTTCTGACTTTTCTCATTGCAAAATTCTCTACCTCCTCCCATGTCCCATTCCATCAGGGTCGGATGTGGTTTAGGTTATCACAGATGGTAATGGGTTATTGATGACAACTGAGTCCCTACTGGGTTGTTAGCTGGCAAGGTGAGCAGGATGTTGGGGAAAATCAACAGTAGATGTAATAAGAGTCTGCAACAATTGGTTCATCTAAGCATTCACTTTAAATCAATAAACGCTTATCAAACATCTATAATGTTGCAAGCACTGCTAGGTCCCAGAGTACAGAAGTGGATATAAGCACTGCACAGTTCTGGGAGAATGACTGAGAAGGAAATCCAGGACTGGCACCTGGACTCAATCAGATTCCTTTCTTGTGAAACATGTTGGTCTTCTAGAAAATGTATGAAATTTGAAAAGATGTGAAAATATTGTATATTACAGATGTTCGCAGCTCAGACTGCTCATAAGAATTACCTGGGGGAGTTTTTTTTTTTTTTTTTTTTTTTTTTAGTGCAACAGGGATACTGAAAATTGGGAAGCTTTTAAACAGTGGCACTCAAGGTTTTTAATATGCAACATAATCACTTGAAGGGCATGGTAAATCAGAGACCATAATGGTGGATGGATGAGATGCATTTCCACTAAGTTCTCAAGAGTGGGGTTGGGAATCTGGCATTGATCTTCCCCCTCTCTTCCCATTGTGCACCCAAGGCTAAGAACCACTGTTCATTGGATAGACTACTCCGGCTTGGCTATTTTCTTGAAGTTAGAGTTTGGAACTCAATGAACCTACACATTCCTCTGGGTGACAATTTGTGGAATTTAAAAGAAATAAATGACTAAATAAATAATTGACTTAAAACAATCCACTACTTAGATTTTTGGTTTAAACTAATTTGGCTGTGTTCCATTGGAAGACCTTTTCGACCATCCACTGGGTGTTTTCTAAAACCCCAGTATAAATATTTGTATAGCACCCAGAAGTCTGCAGAAGGAAGCTTTTAAAGAAGTAACTTCATTTGAAGTCCACCTGCACCCTGCTTGGGTCCATTTGGGCTCGCCTGGCACTTGCAGTTCCAAGTGAGCTGGGCATGCTCAGTGGGCAGGGTCGGTTTTGGGGTGTGCAACTGGGAAGCCTGCTGCTTGGGTTGCGGGGGCTCGTCGCCTCCCCCCACCTGTACGAGGCTGGGCCTTTGCTCTGCATCCCAAGCCTTGGTGCTCAGACAGGGTCTTCCCCGCGGTCCCCGCGCTGACATTCAAGCCGGGGTGGTGGTGGTGGTGTCAGGAGGCCGGGCTCGCGCCTCCAGAGCGCGTCGGGGGAGCCCAGGGCCTTGGGCTCTGACGGCGGGGTCCCAGGGGTCCGCCCGCCTCCAAGAAGCCTATCTAGACCCAGGGAAACCTGTCGGCCGAATAGGGAAGCCAGATTCAGGGCTGGGAAACGGGAAAGCAGGTAAGCCAGGCCCGCCGGCGTAGATCTGGGGAGTGTCTCCTCTCTCCCGGGCTGGTGGCGAGGGCGGATCACGAGGGCAGAGGAAACCCGACACCCCCACCATTTCCTCCAGGCCCAACCCGGCCAAGGGTTCCCCGCCTGGCAGGGCTGGGGGAAGAGCCGGGAGTGCAGCACCGCGAGGGCGCCGCTGCAAGCGCAGCCCGGGGCGAGGGCCTTCGCCTCCGCCGCGGTGCGGCCCCACCCGGATGGGCCCGCGGCCCCGTGGCCCCGTGTCCGGGTCTGGTCGCGTTCACTGGGCGCGGGAGCTGGCTGGTCCTCCGCCCTCAAGCTCGCCGCGCCCCGGCGCGTCCCCGCCTCCCCCGCCCCGGCCCCGCCGCCACTTCCGCGTTTCCCCGCCGGGCCGGAGGAGCCGGGGCCCGCGGTGTCGGGCAGGAGGCGGCGGCTGCGCAGCCCGGGCGGCCCCGGAGGAGGGAGGAGGAGCGGGAATGGGAGGAGGAAGTCGCCGGCAGGCGGGGGCGCGGCGCGCCGGGCGCGTCAGGTTACACTCGCACAGCCTGCCCCGGAGTGACATCCGCGCGCCCCGCCGCCAGCTCCGCGGCCGAGTCTCTGATTCTGGGGAGACAGAGACTCCGCCTCGGCTGGAGGAACTAGGTGCTCCGGCTCTCTCCTCGCGCGAGAGGACCAAGCTCAGGTGTGTGCTTCCTGGGGTACCCGCGTCCCCAGCCCCCAAGATTGTAGCCGGGAGTGGTCCCTTTCTGACGCCGGAGAGTCCTCTTGGACTCCGGTGTTGGACGAGAGGTGGCGGGAATCTGGGTCAAGATTTAGAATTTGCCCTCAACAGCAGAAGCTAGACTCATTCTTATCCAGGGTTTAG
The DNA here is from genome assembly GCA_004024925.1 of Scalopus aquaticus. Lineage (NCBI taxonomy): Eukaryota > Metazoa > Chordata > Mammalia > Eulipotyphla > Talpidae > Scalopus > Scalopus aquaticus. Next base: position 158,373 of record PVIJ01000177.1, read on the forward strand.
CAGTTAACATTTTGGGGTGTGGGAGGGTGTAACACATTTGCCCCCTTAGTTAAGTGGCAGGATTTCGGGGCGAGGGTTGGTATCCAATTGAAAGTTTACTGCAAACTTTGAACTGATGAATGTCGCTCCGCTGAGAAGGATTGTTGCTCCTTACGAAGCAAGGGAGAGAAAGATTCTAGAAGGGGACTGGGGCATCTTTGAGAACCTTAGCTGCTGGTGTGTGACAGTTCTAGGAGGAAATGGAAGGTGTACACTGATGAACTTAAAGCAGACTTCGTTCCCCATGTAGTAACTTCTGTGAGCAAAAATAGATTCGCAAGAAGTGCTTTGGCAGGAAGGTAGAACCTGCAGAATGAAGTGCTGCTCTTAGCAGTTGGTTTCTAGACTGTCTTCCATCTTCTCTAAGGAGCATTCACTCCCAGATCAACCTTTCTCAGGACTTCCAAAGTGATTTACAAACACAGATTTTCACAAAGGCTTAGTGACAGGGCCCAAGCCAAATTACAAAACACATTATAAACTTCCCGGGGGGCAGCTACAGAGATTGTTGACAACTAATTCAGTCAACTTATGCTTGTATAAACAGGTAAGGGAAGGAAAACTTATGCTTGTATAAACAGGTAAGGGAAGGAAGGGCTGGTTAGTTACACTGAGTCTTTATTGCTTAAAACAAAGCTGTTAGAATTTGTATATGTTTCACCTCTAAGAGATCTGAAGTTTCTCTTTGGAGTGTGGAGGGTGATGGGTGCCACACTGGCGCTGGATACTTCCTGCTAAGTTTAGTCTCTGAGTCCTTAAGTTCTTGCGGGCCATCCCTGAAAGCTGGAGGCCATTCATTGCCTAATTGATACCATGTGCAACCCAGGGAACCATGATGTGAATGTGTGTTCCCTCCCCAACATAGGAGCCTTATGTCAAGTTACATCACTCCCTTGATTTTTCCAAATCAACTTTCCAGGTAATGCAGCAGTGCCTTAGGGAGCAGTGGATAAACTGTGGCGCTTTGGATTTGAGAACCAATACTGTTGGAGTTGTCCATTCAGATATCATAGTCATTTTATTTTATAAAAATTTCTGAGCATCACTAAAACTCTGCTTCCTTTCCCTTTTCTGATTTGTTAAAGATGCAATGACATCTTTGGTTTAGTAACTGATAGGCGGACCATAGTGTTACCACTTGCCAGTGGGTTTTAAACCTCCCCAGTTTAGTTTTTGTAACTCTTTGACCTCTATAGATATTTAAAATATTTGACTATCATTGTACAGAAGTCATTTTGGTAAGTGATTATAACTAAAATTATCCTGTTTGGTTTTCTGTTTTTAGTCTGTTTTAGTCTAAGTTCTCTGAGAGGCTTGGTTTGCCTCATACACTTTTGTATTTCTAATACCTAGAGTGGTTACTAGCTTGTAATAAGCACCCAATAATGTTTTCATAATGAATGACTGAACTGTAGGACAAACTCTAGCTTGTAATAAGCACTCAATAAAAGTTTTCATAGTGAGTGACTAAACTGTGGGACAAATTCTAGCTTACTGTAGTGGGGGAAGAAAACCAAAGACTTTGGCCTTAGGCAGCCTAATTAAACTCACTGAGGCTCAATTGTCTCATTTGCAAAATGTGGATAATCATAAGATATAACATGTGAAATCACTAGTCATATACCTTTTAGGTAGTAAACTTCAAAGTATTTGCTTCCTTTCTTTTTTTTTTTCCTCTTTGTACTGAAAGATTTGGGTAAAGTACATAATTATATAATTTAGCAATTGCATGTTGTATGTGAATTATACATTTTTTTTTTTTCATTGAAAATGGTGTGTGTGATGGGAGGACAAAGGGAGGTAAATGGCCATTCTGGGTATTAGAGAAGGGAAACAATTTCCTGATTGTTATCTAATGCCTCTCTTTATTTTTTAATTTGATGATGTTTTTGCTTAGTTTTTCTTATACTTGATTCTTTCTGCTTGTCAACACCCGGATTGACACCTAAGTTGTCCTGAGTGAAGAAATAACACTTAGAGCATTAGAATCAAATATATATAAATTGAAGTTTTCTATAGTTTTATGCAGCATTAATAGTAACAAGTAGCTAGGTAAAGAAAAAGTATGGTTATCATGTTTGAGATTAAAGATGGAATAGCAGGGTCAAACAGAATGCAAGACAATTAGAGATCAGCATAAATCTTGCATAAAAACATGCAAGTGGTAGGATATTGGCTATAACCATTGTGGATGTGGGCTCAAGTAGTTGGAAGACAATTTTATGGTGAAGAGATTGTCACTTTAGCGAGAGAGAGAGACGCAAAGTTTCCTGAAGATTACAGCAGATAAAGATAGTTTTTTCAAGAATGTTTGCTGTTTTGTACTTAAGTGTATTACAAAGCCAGCATTATCAAATACTTGAATATTTCAAGTTCATTTAAAAAATGAACTTTCTATAGAAATGTATGTTAGAAATCTACTGTAAAATTATGTACATTAAATAATACTTTCCACGGTGTTGCTGAAATTTTAAAAACCCAGGATTGGAGTGAAAAATTATTACCTTTCATTCTTGCCTCTTTCAGCAGGCAATTGGCCTGTTAATCTCACCAATTATCTACAATGGGATATGTTTTTCATCTGAAGTTTCAGGCGAAAATTACTAGTCATGAAGTTTGGGATTCCTACAACTGGCTAATTTCAGGATTGTTATTTTGGGAGACAAGGAAGGACTGAATAGAACTAACCTAAGAAGGTATTATCAAAGTGGTTTTAGATGCTCATTGTCAAATAATGAAATTCAGCACAGTAAACTTAAAGATCTAATTGACTTTAATAAACAATTCATGAATCAGACAGTATTCCATCTAGTTAGTAGAAGGGTGATCTGAGGATTTGTACGAAATGGAAGGTTTCTGAAGTCAGAAAAAGGGGGCAGGATAAAGAGGTTATTTATCAAGAGAACAAAATTGTTTTAGGCTGGGCCACTCTTTTAGGGAAAGGCAGGGGATCTTATGCAGATTTCCTCACTTGTGTGAATCAAGAAATTCCAGATTGATTGGTTTAAAGTAGTAAGTCTTGGTGGGATTTAGCATAAATGACTTGGGCCTGTGTTTTCTTTTTTTTTAAAACACCGTCAAAATACATAATTCCTTTAGGACTCATCATATCTGAGATAAGAAGAAAACTTGGAAGTTGTATCAAAAAGAAGAAAAAACGAATTGAAGGCATGTATATCTTCTTGCTTTAGAATTGCTGACATGGGGAAAAGGTATGTAGGAGGGAAAGATGATGAGATTCAACTGCACATGAGAGAGACTTAGGATCAAGGTGACAATACGCCAGCAAATCTCTAACTTCAGAGTAGACTTCTTCCTGTATTACCTGGCAAGGTTTTGATCTTGTTAGTCTACAGACTGAGGGGCCCCTGGGATCTCTGAACATGTATGTTCTAAATGGGTTCTGCCATCTGCCACATAAAGACAAATCAAATTCTTTTAGTGTGGAAGAACTTTAATAGAACAGTGTGCATGAAGAGAAGAGAAAAGGATAATAGTTACCCATCCCCTCATGGGTAAATGCCCAGCTAAAAAGGGTTGGCCCAAAGTGAGACTACTGAGGCCCAAAAGCTTGCTGCAAGTTTAAGGTACCTTCTGGTAGGGAACCATAGGAAAGGGCAGAAGGGGTCAGGTAAGTGTGGGATGAAAGGAGCATAATCGAAGTACTACTCAAGGTAAAAGCTGCCATTGTCAGCCTCCCTGTGGCTTCACCCATGTCTCTTCCAAGTGTCTTTACATGTCTTGGCTATCTTGGCTATGTATATCTTCTTCCATGTCCCCCAAGTCTCTCCTGCAAGCCCAAAGCTGAGAAGCCAGCTTCTTCACATGGCCCTCTCTTCCATGTGTGCCTCCTCCAAGTCTCTTCAAGCTTCTCTGCTAGTCTTTCTTGCTCTGCTTAGCTCTGCCCTTCATTAGGTAGGGCAGGGAACATGGAACCTCCCCCTTTTCATTTTCATAAATGAAAATTATGCTCTGTAACAATCTCAGGAACTTTAAAAAAAGAAAAAAGGAAGCACAAGGAAGGGATGGTTTGAATACCTGAGGATGTTTGGGTAAGGATTGTGGTCTGAATTTGGCCAGCACTTTTATTTAAGTATCTTGACATGAATGTGACCATGTTTCTTTGCATTTTTACTTGTTCGTCAGGGTTTTTTATCTTTTGCTGGAGGTTCTTAATGTTAAAAATTTCTAGATCCATATGTTCTCTCCCATTTTTCAACTGAAACTTCAAGATTGGTTCTTTCAGAGTTACATTTCTGGTTCATGCAGCAGCCAAAACATGGTTTTTGATTTTAATTAGATCAAGCTTTGGTTCTATTGGTTGACTAAAATTAATGAGGAAAAATTAGTTAATGGAGATGTGTTTCTCCTAACTAAAAATCGTGACATGTATTGTAAAACTTTGGGGACATCTTTTAATTATTCAGACAAAATGGAATTGTTGCTAATGAACTTTATTTTGTAATAGTGAGATATTGGAAATGTGGGTCATTTTCAAACAATGAGTGTTTAACGTAGAATTTTCAAGCTTCGTGTTTTTAAAATAATGTTATGTCTTTTGTGGAATCTCACATTTGATTACCCACCAATCTCCTTCTTTAAAAGGTTTTAAGATAGAGTGAAATGCAAACCCCACAAACCATAACAGAGAGGATGTTTTTGTAAAATAAGGCTGCTGTTACTAGAAGCTGCTGTTGTCAAATTGTGACAGGGTGGTCCCCAGGAGAAAGGGTGTGTCCCAGATTCCTTGTCCCACCCAAGGTAGGGTGGAACTGAGCAGGATATAAGAAGCTTGAGAAGAGAGACAGGACACACACACACACACAGAGGTCACACACAGAGGAGACACAGAACACAGAAGACAGGAGGAGACGGAAGAAGGATGGAAATTCAGAAGAGGCCCGAGGAGCAGTAAAGAAGCTGCACTGGCCTGGACTGATTGAAAGAGATGTGGGTGAGAGACCCGTGGAGAAGTTAACGATGGCTGTGTTGATTTTGGTTTTGATTTTGTTCTGTTCCTCTCAGAATTGTCTGACTGTTTCTGACCCTTTTGGATGGGTCCCTGCCGAAAGGTATTTTGGTTCCTCCCAGAATTGTCTGGCTGTTTCTGACCCTTATCTGTGGGTCCCTGACATAAACTGTTCTAGACTGGTGGCAGGCTTTCGAGACTTGCTTTGGGCCAATCCCGTCTGGGTGGACTTGTACCCACCAGGAGTTGGTTGACATTGGGTGCTTGACTTAGATACTATAGTCTTTGTCCTCTGTCTTTTCTAATTGTATTAAAGTTTTTTTCCACAAAGGTCCTATATGTTGTGTATTAATGCGGCGGATGGCAGAACCCATTTAGACCAGGGCAGGTCTGGGGTTTCGGGGGTGCCCCGCTCCCTGCCCTGTAACAAAATGATATGTCTTTGAGTATGACATGGTAACATATGCTTATAACGCTTGCTTTGCTAATTACCTGATACCCATTGGTGACCACTATGGTCAATTGGTTATGCACAAGGGATACAAACATATGTCCAAGGTAATTTTTAAAAGAAAATTTTGGTTAGGGTTTATGCCATTATCATTTCAATAAGACACAGTAAACTTTTAAATGTATTTGAGAAGTGATGAAAATAGTCTAGCTGTCAGTACTAGGCTTTCAAAAGTCAATTACTTTTATTTAAGCTGAATAAAGAAAGGATACTTTCTTTAGTTGTGATAATGAGATAATGACATTGTTTACAGTGTCTGCTCCACCCTTTCCTGGGTCATTCTGCCCAGGAATGGGTCAAATTTCAAATAGTTGCCTTGGAATTTTGCCCTTATCTTGCCTGTGACCCAGTCAAATGGGACTTCCTGCAATTCCCCAAGTCTATCTTATTCCTACTGCTGCCCTTGTGCTAAATGCTCTTCCTTCTATTTCACCTTTTAAAAATCCTCTTAATCCTTGACTCCTTGAAGGTCTTGACCATAGGCTACCAGTTTAATGAAGCTATCCCTCACTATCTTAATCAGAAGTGTTTTTGTACACTTCCTAAACCCTTTAGCTACTCATTTTATGCCCCCTCATGTCTCTCTCACCTCTGTAGGTGCTAGTATTTGAAAACATGCACTATTTCCTTTTCTGCAGAAGAGCACACAGAGCAAGGACTGGGTCTTAAAAATATAGACCTTATATACCAAACTCATGTGCTTTGCTTGTGGGGGACACCTAAATATTTGTTAAATGAATGATTGCCTCAAAACTCACTTGTCCCTTAATTACTCAAGAAATAGGTAGTAGAAAGGGTGGATATGAAAGGGCAGCAGATGACACATAGGTAGATACATTTCATGTACTCAGTTAAGCTGCATATTTTAAACTTTGTCTTTTTCAGGATTATTATTATTCATTTGGTAGTTTTTATATCTAAAGGGGGAAGAAAGGAAGTAACTGCAGGTGAACCGAAGTTATAAAAGCAATCCCTGAAAAACATCAGTGGAGGATTCTGTGAATGAGGAAGTCATTTAATATTCATCAAGGCTTCAACCATCTTTGTCAGGGTTCTTAGGATTGGCTCCTTTTTCTTCACTAATTTTATCTTTCTTCCCTACCTGCCCACCTAATCGAAACTCCCAAGAAAGAATCCAGAAATTAATTCATAACAAGATGATTGCTAAAACAGTTTATCACTTTCTCAAAAGTCTTTAGATTCTAAGGGGACAAAACCTTGGGGACCACTTATAGGCTAGCTGAAAAGATCCTTTGGGGAGCAGTGTTTACTTCTGAGCATCATTGATATCACACTTTAGCCACAAGTGTCACTTTGGTCAATTTTTGCACCTTTCCACATCTTCCTCTGTAAAATTAGGTGGCTGGAATTAATTTACTTTTGTCTTGCCTAAGAGGAAGCCAGTCTTGGCTGGTGGGTTCTGTTCATCCCAGATTAGACATTTATATCTGGAGGATACTGCCTTCTTGATCTTCCTCCTGGTTTATGCTTATAGTATCTGTCATAAAAGTTTATTTTTGCTTGTTTCTTTCATTATGTATTATTTCATTACTATTTGCTGGTATTAACTCTCTTCTCTCACTCCAGTCCAACATTAAATAGCTAGGATTTTTATCTATAAGACTCTAGATTCAAAGAATTTTAAAATAGAGATCGAACCCAACTTTGTCTTTTTGTGATTATGCCAAGAATCACCAATTTTTAGGCAGGCACCATGTAAACACTTTGCACACGTTATTATGAAATGTCAACAATGAATCCTGTTCTATCATTGAGGAAACAGAGGCCCAGAGGACTTAAGTGACTCACTTACAGCCATATAGTTATTTTTTGGTATGTCAGAACCTTTCTTTAAATAAGACTCAAGAGACAATAGTGTTTGCATTTCTGTAATGTATTTCTTGCTTTTTGCTACTTTGGATTCTACATCTCAACTCATCGAACTTCGCCTGTTAACACTTCCACTTCCTAATACTTTATCTTGTAGTTTAATAGTTTACACCAAAGAAGTTGAATTTTTTTAAACATGGAATGTATAGCACCATATGTCTGTTTAAAACAGTATTCCTTTTTATTTGACTTTTAGGAACCTATGCCATTGTTGAACTCTTCTTTAGCGTAATGGACATGGAAACAAATTGTAACTACTACTCTTTTTTTTTTTTTTTTAAAGATTTATTTATTTATGAGTACAAGCTGGGGTACAGGCCAGAGGCGTGGGGCAGTGAAAGGGCTCACCAGAGACAGAGTGGGGAGCAGAACAGGCAGATCCACGGAAACACACTGCTGAGGGGAGCGGCGGGCGAGGCAGGAGAGGTCTGCCGCGCCATGTGGGAATCTCCCCGGCCGGGTGTCGAACTCATGTCGCCGCTGCCAACAGCTCCACAGCGCAGCGCTCAACCCCTGAGCCACCAGGGAGGCCCCGTAACTACTACTCTTATTGGAAAAATGAATATACTATCCTGCAAATTAGAGATGCATACCAGTTTTATGTTCTCCAGATTTCACCATGAGTTCTTTTGCCTGCTTTTGGACAGAACCTTTTCTCATTTCTTACCAAAGTTTTCCTAACCTTTGAAGTTATTTTTAAGCTTTTTTACCCACCTGTGTATTTCCTAATGAGAGAGGCTAGTGATTAGAGCAGACTACATTGTTAAAACAGAAAGAACTGAAGATAAAACACTAACACAAGTTTTATTTATCTTCAGTTCTTTCTGTTTTTCCTCCATCATTTTTATTTTGCAATTCTGCCATTTTTGAAGGCTTTGTTCTCAACTATATTCAGCTAGTAGAAGGTAAAAGAGAAGAAACATCTGCTTTCTAAATTCTGAGTCTTGAAATGATTATATCAGTGTCACTCACATATCACTGTCCAGAAATCAGGTGTATAGTAACTTATCAGCAAAGGGAGATTGGCAAATGCAGTTTAGCTGAGAGCCCAGGAAATATGATTAAGGGTTTATAGTGAAGAGTTACCTGTCCCCTTCATAGCCTTATTACATCCTCTTATACCTAGAAAACAGATTTCTTGTCAGCCTCACTATTTTGCTTTTAACATCTTCATAGTATCTGAATCAATGAAACCATCATTAACTGCCAACTTAGAAGTATAGTTATCCAAATTTGCTGTTTTCCCCAAATTTGCTGTTTACTCTGGTGATGGGTTCCCCCCCATCCCATCATATATCTTTCTCAATAAAATTTCTCCATGCACACCTGCAATTTAAATATTTACAGATATGCTCATCATTCTCCTAACACAAAATCAAATAAGACCATAAACCAAAACTATTCCAAAATAGTAGCTATGCTTACTTCCTCCTTTTCTTTCAAGTTATGCTTACTGAAATATATTTTATATGTTGTTTTTTTATTTCATCTTGTTGGAAATTTGTCGACTTAGGTGAATCTATTCTTGTTATGATTATTGTGTCCTCCTGATGGCAAACCAATGGGATCTAATTTCTTGAAATTTCTGTGGTTCTGCTCAGAGACTTTGTGAAACCGAACTTTCCCTAGGCTGCTAACACTTTGTTCTTTTGGACTATTCCTTATGGATCTCTTTGCAGGTTCTCTTCTTGGAGTTCCCAGGATCTGTCCTTAGTGTACTAACTCCTGATTGAAATGTTCTCTGTACCACCAAGTTTTACTATAGCCCCGAATTCAATGGTTTCCACACTGATATCCCAAACCATCTCTCTCCCCTGAGTTCAGTAGACATTTCCATTTGATGTTCCACAGTCAAGACAGGACTTTTCATTTTTCTCCCCCCTTTTCCAGTGCTATTTCCCCTCTCGGGCAGAAACACGACGATTCTTTGTCCTACATATGTTTGATAAGTTTGTCATTCACTTAGTATGTGCCAGGCTTTTTTCTACCAATTAAAATTACATTGTTGTACAAGAAAGAGAAAGTCTTACTCTCAGCATTTTTGGGGCATGGGGGGAAGAAACACCACTTATTAAATAAAGAAGAAGCAGACAAGATGGTGAAAGCTGTGTGGTTATTTTGGATTTGGATGGTTTGGGAAGGCCTCTCTGTGGAGTTGACATTTGAGCTGAATCCTCAGTGACCACAAGGAACTGGTTCTGCAAAGATGAGGAGCAGAAGATTCCAGGCAGAGGAGACAGCTGATGCCAAACCCTAATTGTATTCCTGATGAATTTGATAAAGAAGGCAAATAAACCTGAAATTCAGGGAGTGAGAAGAGAGGTGTCTCCTTTAGTTTCTTGTGACTGGCATTACCAATGACTAACTTGGTGGCTGAAAATAATAGAAATTTATTCTCTTCTAGTCCAGGAGGCCGGAAGTTCCAGATAAGGATCACTGGGTGAAATCAAGCTCTTGGCAGGTTCTACTTTTTGAGGCTCTAGCAGAGAATCTGCCCTTGCTTCTTCCAGCTGCTGGGGATTCTAGAATTTATTGCTTTGTGATAGCATCTCTCCATGTTCTGCCTCTATGGTCACATTGCCTTTTCTTCTCGTCTCCATGTCTCTTATCTCCATTTCTCTCTAAAAATGACATAGATAAAGCATTTATGGCCCACCCTGATAATTCAGGATAATTTCACCATTTCAAGATCTTTAATCACATTTAGAGTCTTTTCTTGGGGTGGAGGGAAGCGCATCATATAAGATAACACAGGTTCTAGAGAGTAGTAGTAGGTCTGCTTTGGGTGCCAGTTTTCAGCCTACCACGGCCCATGAGAAGCTTTAAGTAGTCAGCAAGGGCCATATCCCTCAGGGCTTTAGAAGCCAGACTAATTGAACGATTATGTGCAGGAAAATGAACTGGTGTGATTTTACTCCAAAATAGTGTCTTTACTTTAAAAATGTGTTGTTTTTCTTCAAAATATCTACAAGAAAAAAATAAAATATATTTTTCCTTATCAATTGAGTATTCCTTCAAGCTTAAGGAAATAGATTATATTAGATAGAGTTGAGCTTTGGTGGGGGGGACACAAATCATTGTAATATATAAGATTTATTACATTCCTATATCACTCTGACCAGTTTTTACCCCTCTGTGGGAGCTGCCACTCACATTGACAATATATACTATCAAAGATGCTCTGCTGCTAAAAGTAGACTGGGTTGTTGCAGGTGCAGGAGGGAAGTTTGGGAGTAAGAAGATGTACAGTTTTGCTCTGCTGTGTTAAATTTGAGGTGCTTATTAAGTACCTGACATATGACATATCAGTTAGACAACTGGATACATGGAGTTGAGAGATTCTGAGTGGCATTTTGCCTGAAGATAATCAGGAGTTATTTGTATATAGCTTGTATTTGATACTGTAGGAAATTACCTACAGAGAGTATATAGAGAAGGGTCATTGGAGCACTGTATCATATTCAAGAAAAGGAGGAGTTGCCACTGAAATAGAAGGAAATCAGGAGAGTAGGGTGTGACTGGGGAGTTTAAAATGTTTTGTAGGGAGATGATTCTAGTGTGTTAATTATAGAGTTTGCATTTGGTGAAATGAGGTCATTTGTGACTGACAATGTGACATTTAGTTTAAGTCAAGAGGTCAGGCCAAAAGCTTATTGGATTGAGTTGTGAAAGCAGAGACAGTGCTAACAGACAACCAGTTCAAGACATTTTTGTAGTGAAGAGGAACAGAGAATGGGGGAAGTTCTTGCAAGGATTTGTTAGTCAAGGGAGGGCTTGTTAAAACCAAAGAGTAATAAGTAGGAGAGTTTAAGTGGAGAGGAAAATTATTAAGTAGAGAGGAAATGATAGAATGAATGAGTAAATCTGGAAAGACTGATAAATACAGGAGATAGTAGTACTGGATAATTGTAGGAGGAAAATCTTTGTAGAGCCAGGAAGGGAGGAGATCTAAGAGCATGCGTGAAGATGTTGGTTTTTGCTGTGAACAGGAACATTTGCATACATAGTAAATGGGAGGACTGCAGAGAGCATGGATATAGAGATTGACTGCTCCTGCTTTGGCTGATGGGAAGATGGAATTCTTACCTGATTGCTTCAACTTTCCAAACAGTGTGTGATAATGATGGGTGGAGAGGAGTATAACTGGTTAGGGGAAAGAGTTTGCAACATCCTGGGGAAATGTAATAGGATTGCCCATTAGAGATTTGCAGCCGTGAATTTAAATTGAGGCCAGTAGTGCTTGTGCTGTTTGTCTCTGGGTAGTTTCTTTGTCCTTTAAAATAGCAGAGTAGGCAGATATTTGGGCTTAACCAGCTTGAAGATTTTCCTTAAGTAAGAAGCAGGAAGATAGGAATAAGGGGGTAAAGGATGCTGGTGAGGGCCCTTGACACCAAGCTGGACAAAAAGGGAAGTGAGGGTTTAACTGAGAGAGAACAAAACTATACCATCAATGGATTGGAAAACCCAATAGTGCCAAGGGGATGTTGTAATGGAGGTGCCATTGAGAGAACTGGATGGAATTAAAGAAAGATGGTGTTTACAGTGGGGGTGCTTGAAACGGAAGTCTGAGAAATGTGATGCCAAAACCAGAGGTTATAACAATGAGAGTGGTTGACTGAGGTATGGTCAAAGAAAATACCACCAGAGGGGATGTGACTTAGAACTGGAGCCTCTATGTAGATTTAGAAGACAGCAAGAATGAAGACAGTTGCAGGTTCGGAAAGGGACATAGCCCGGTTCTCAGTTTGTCAGTGAATGAGGAGAAACAGCAGTGAATGGGTAAATGACAACAAGAAGGGACCGTGGATGGTGAATATAATGCACTTCAAAACAGGTAAGGATTCTGAATGAGGGTACAGGAGAAATTATCAGGTAAAGTAGAAAGAAAATCTATCTTCAGACTGAGAGATTTTGGGAACCTGAGTGGGGGGTGTTGTGCAAAGTATTTACAGCTCGAGGAATGGGAACCGCTGATGCTAGCTAGCTTTCCCACTGGAGTGAGGCATGGAGGCTTTTTGTGAAGCTAGGCATTAACTCTTTAATCACTTGATCATAGGAAGTTTCCCAGGAAAGGGACTCGTCTTCTGCTATTTCAGAGATGTTTTGATATTTTAAGAATGGGTACAGTCATCCCTATCTAAACTGGCTGAACGTTCAACTTAAATGTGAGAGTATGAACAGTCTGACCTTGGGTGGATACTGAATAAACAGTATTATTAGATGTCTTTGAAATATAGGTTAAAGTTTGCTTTCTTCATGATTTCAGGGTTCTGCTGGTAAAAGAAATATTCAGAGAGGAGAACATTATGGAGTTTGCTGAATAAAATTTTGAGTTCCAGAAGGCAGAATGGGGAGGGTGGGCTGGGAAAGTGAGGAGTGGGGCAGATTGAGCTTCAGAGATGACTGAGGCAGAGGATTGTAGGGCATGCTGGGTGTGGGCCTGTTGGTGCCTTGAGGGCTCCAGGGTAGGGGCTGTGTAGCAGCTTCTGTTGATATGGTAGCAAGGGTGAGCAAAAGCCTGCTCAGAGAATCTGTCACCCTATGACAGTTCCTTCATTTCCTGATGGCAAGGTGGCCAGCTGGAGTGTAAAGTCCTCCTTGGGGATTCCTCTCAAGTGACCAGGAACATGAGGTGCTCTGATGGGCCTTTTTTCAGCTAAGATGTTGTAACTCCTGGGAGAGCAGCCTTCTCCTATTTGGCAGAAGCTAAGAGCTGTTGCTTCTGGGGGTAGCCATTTTAGCAATCCTCCCTCTAACAAATATTTAGACTCTGTTCTCCCTCCATTGTCACTGTTATTGACTTAGTATGGATCTCAGGAGGATGTGTCTGGATGTTTACATCCTACTTCCAGACTCAAGTCTTTATTTAGCTTATCTCCCAGGGAACAGGGAATTGTGGGGTAGTCTTTTCAATTCATATGTGATTCTGTCTAATCCTACTAGTAATATTGTGAGAATTAACCTAATATTTATAAACTGACTAGTGCAATCCTTATAACACAGAATGACTCCAACAAATATACTCTAAGACCCCAAAAATATACTCGAAGACCTTCACTGGCAATCTGTTGCCTACCTGGACACGGACCAGTTCCTTTGAATATCATGTAAGATCTCCAGAGATTTATCCCTGCTTGCCCAGTTGGTCGCCTCACCTGCTCGCTGTTACTGCTGCACACCGTCCTCTCTTCTGGGCCTTTTCCGCCCCGTTGGTCTTGAAAATATGGTATTTGCTCATCTGATCATTTCTTTGCTCACAATCACCCTTAATCTGGGGAATCTTCAAGATTTAAGTTAAATATTGCTTTCTCTGCTCTGTGATATCACCTACCCTTCCCCCCAGGGGTAGTAACTCTTTTTAGCCCCTTGTGAAAGTCTTATTGGTATCACTTATATTTGTGTTAGAATCTTCTCTAAGGTCTCTTTCTTAAAGACAGAAATCATGTTATTGATCTTGTTTACACATAGACTCACACAGTAGATGCCATTGTTGAATCAATTAACATTCAGTACATATTTGAGTTGACATATTGTATTTTTGTTGTGAAATCTACATTTTGTATATCCTTTGTTTCTTTACTTCCTTTTTTAACAGTGGGGGCATATTTTCTGATGAAGTAGAGGCTGAATGCAGAAGAAAATTGGTGACCATGTAGTTAGTAAGGGATGTGGAGGAGACTTAATCTGTGTTCTTTTTCTTCTGCTGAGTGACTTTTACTACTTGAGTTATCCATTCATTTTGCTCACTATTTGTCATTGTTTTATGCTGAGTTGTAATCATTAACATTTTCAGTTACGTGCCCAAAGAAATAGAATTATCAAATGAGGGTGCTTTTCTGGTAATGTTTAAATATGATTAACTGGATAGTTCCCAGGGCTGGCAGTACTTTAAGGTTGGCATGCAAAACCTTCTGGAACCTTGGTTAAAATGTCCGTTTCATTTTAGGTCTCTTTCATCCACCTTGGTTTCCTTGATCCTACATGAGTTAACTGGTTAATTATATCAAATAAAGGATTGAAATAATATAAATCAGGCATCAGCAATAAGGATTTAATCAGAGAAGAGTAGGAAGGGCACATGTGAACTGAGGTGGCAAGAGTGAGTTGATCCTTAGTATAGGTGGGTAGGGAGTGGTGGTAAGGGTGGATTGATAGGTGATGGAAGAGTCTGTAGGAATGGATGAAGAGGGCTTGAGGGACACAATAGAGTGTTGGGCAGTAGTTAGCATGCCCTGAATGAATGAACAAAAAAGACCTATTTTGGCACTTAAGATGGAGTCACTGACCCCAGGTTCTTCCTATACGGTTTACCAAAGTCATGGTGTGTGCTTTTGCATTCTGAAATCATAGCATCATCCTAGAAGGAACACATCTTGACAATCTCCCTTTCTCTTAAAAAAGGTTCCCTAATAGAGTTGACAGTTCTGAGGATATGTTCATTTCATATTAGGAGTTTTTCTAAGGTAGATGGTGTTAGGTTTGTGATAGAGTGAAAAAACAGTGCTTCATCTTTTCTGAAAGAAAAATAAACACCAAGAAGTATTCTGAATAGAGGACAAAAAAACCACTCTTGTGAGTCAAAGTTGTCACAGTGACTTGGGTTAATTCAGGACAAAAACCTTTGATCAAGTCTCTTACAGGGAATATTTTAAATCAGCCAACTAACTGAGCTGCTAGAGATGGGTGTATAAACATTGGACTTCACGTGATTCAAGCCTGATCTAAAGTGAAAGAGAACCTGCTGCCTCCCTCTGACCTCTGTAACAGGTAACCTATGGCCTGGAGTTAGATCTGCATTAGGTGTTGGGATTTAGAGGGTTTTTTTCCCCTTCTTTTTATGGAGCACTGCACAAATAACAGTATCCGTTCTATTTGAGAGAATGTTTATTTTGGGGTGAGATGCTAGAGAAATACTGGAAGAGACTTGCCTGCTGTTTTTGTTTTTCTTTTTTCAGGAAAATGTTAGAATTCATTTCCCCAACTTATATGAGTCTTAAGTGTACTTGCTTGGTCAGAGCCAAATGCTTCTTGGGCTACAGCAGGGTTCTGGCCCTTTGTAGATTGACTGCTTTTGTTCTCTCCTCTAACCACAGGCTTCTCTTTCACTCTAGTTCAGCAATGCAAATGGAGAAGTTCATTGTAGGTACCCAGAATAGTTATTATTGGCAATGGCAGTTGTTGATAGCAGATGTAGTTTTACATTTTATTTATATTATCTCAGATTCTCAGTATAACTTGTGAAGTAGATGAGGTTTTATAGATGATAAGACTGCAATTCACGGTCACACAGCTTAGTAGTGACTAAGTTGGAATTCAGTCCAGGGCAGTGTGTCTCTGGTGACCTCTACACCCAGCCCACTGCCTCCTGCAGGGAATATTCTATTGACTGGGCAGTGGTGTCAGTTAAATATGCCAAGGACAGAACGCTATGACCAGAAGGACCCCAGCTGTACCTAGAGGAGTAGCTGTGTTCCTGTATGCCAGCACTGAACTGTCACAGGTTAGGGGTGGCTGGGGGGGGGGTGGTGGGGGGTGGGCGGGGGAGAGGTGAGGGCTGGACAGGATGTTGGTCCCCATCTAAGATGGTCTGTGTCTGTGAACTTCCTTCAGGGATGGGACAGTAGAGGGTTTCCCTAGATGTGTTGGCTGGAGATTCTGTGCTTATGGAGTTGATTTCTGGGGAGCACCCGGTAGAAAATAACCTCCTCAAATGAAGAGTCTTTGTAGTATAGCAATTACCTTGGTCTTGTAAACCATAAAGTTTAATTAACTTTGTAGTCACTAGTTAGTTGATGGGTTTTCTGTTGTTGTGTTAAATTTTAAATCCCTGAGAGGGTATAATGTGAAATAACTGAAAATTCAAAACCAGTTTAGGGACAGTTTAAGTTAGGGCCTAGATAGCTGTGTCAGATGCTCATGCTAGCTGGGGTGTAGACTGTTCTTCAGGAATAAGGTGTCTAATTCTGTGACATTTTCCAGTTACTGCTTCAAGATTTCTAATAAATTGTAAAAGCAAACTATCTTTTCTTTCTCTGTATGGGTCTTTTACTCTGGATCATTAAAGATGGGAAAAGTTGTGTAACAGTAAAATCATTCAAGTAATGGTCAGCTGATATGGGATTTAGTCAAATGCCAGCCATCTATCTGCATGGTGTTCTTTAGAGAACGTTCTTACTTTTTTTCCCTTCATATTCTTTCACAGACATATACACACAGATTTTTTTTTTATTATAAGAATAATATTTTCTCATTTTAGGAATTAGAGAAATGATGCACCCAAGAGTAAAAGTAAAAATGACTTATAACCCTACCCATGAAAAATGAGACTTTAAACATTTTGGGTGTGTCTTCTTCTTGTCTTGATATGTGTATGTGTGTATGCACATATATTTTAAAACAGAAAAACACACACAGAGATTCTATTTTATCTACTTTCCTGTCTTCACGATTAATTTTCTGCTTGTCCATTTTCTCATCTCCATTCAGCATGTAATTAACCCAGAAAGAATTAATTCCTAAACATAAAGAAATTCTAGAATATCTAACTAAGGCTGTCTGCTTATTTCTAGACTTTTCTTCACTTTATTATAATGATTATTGGCATAAAAATGTTGTCTTTGCTAGTCAGGGTGGGGTAAGAGGATGTTGCTGGCAGTCATCAGTGCAGTGATCACTGTAGTACTAATCCCATTCTCTTTTTTTTTTAATATATATTTTTATTGTTATTTATGTCTTTTACATTTTGTATTCCCCTTGGGTAGCCCACCACCAATTCACCCGTGATCCATCTCCATGGTCCCTTATGTTCTTTTCTATTCCATTTTGTGCCCTTTTCCTTCCCTCCCCCTGCCCCCCCCCCCCATTGTCTCTCTCCTATTTGGTTTCCTTATAAGTGAAACCATTCCATATTTTTCTCTTTCTTTCTGGCTAATCCCATTTTCTAGTTGGTTGAAAAATGACAGGGGGTTCTAGAGAGCAAAAGATCAGGGTTATGGGATCTAGCAGTGTCATGAAAAGGAAATGTACAAATGATCTCAGTCTCTTTTATGAGGAACCTGAAATCCTGAGAAACCAGGTGGTGGTGTTCACGCTGGGATTGTCTTCCAGAAGGGTGTGGCACAGGTGGTTGAAAGCCCTGTCTGTGATCACTGCCCAGCCCTGGGCCTCAAGACAGCCTGAAAAACAAACTCTGCTGCTGGCCACTGCCAAGCTAATGTTCGATAGGTAGGTACAAGTGCACTGGGCGAGGTCAGACCTGAAGGTTGCTGTACTGATATTGGAATCTGGAGTTTTGACAGGAGTCCCATTAGGAGTGCTGTTTTGTGAGTCATTTGCCTCGTGGCTGCTTCATGGTAAGAACAGAGGCTTAAATTATGGGGTACATTTTTTTTAATGTATTTATTTATTTTTGCATATAAGCTGGGATGCAGGCCAGAGGCATGGGGCAGTGAGAAGGTTCACCGGAGACAGAGTGGGGAGCAGAACAGGCAGATCGACAGAAATACATGCTGAGGGGAGCAGTGGGCGAGGCAGGAGAGGTCTGCTGCGCCATGTGTGAATCTCCCCGGGCATCGAACTCGACAGCAGCAGCCCGCCGACAGCTCCACGACAGCTCCACAGCACTGTGCGTAACCTGTTGCCACCAGGGAGGCCCTATGGGGTAAATTTTTTGGATTAACTTTGGGTTTCACTTTATATTATCTCAAAATTTATGGTTGAGGAGAATCTGTTGAGTATAAATTGCTAATGTGTTCTGCTGATTTCTGTCAGCTATGTGATTTGACTGACAATTCGAACCTAGCCCACTGGGGTCTGGTGAATTACATCTGCTCAGCCAGAGTGTTTCTTGAGCTGGAATTGAAATGCAGGGCCCTTTAGTTTCCAGTGTCACGCCAACACTCAAGCAATTGACTTTTGCTCTTCAGTCTCCAACAGGGGGAAAATTATGAAATAAAATGGGGAGAGGCCAAGCATCCTCAAGATTCAAACCTGTAAATATAAATAACTATAATTAATCATATGCAGTCTCTCGTTCATTAAATTTATACTCAGTGGGTCTTTAGCTTCCCAGCCCATGGTTGCTGGGGGATTTCTGGTACCTCTTCTTGTTGAGATTTGACCCAGGGTTCTTCTTCAATATGGATCCAAAATCAGTTCAAGATATAATGAGTCTTGAACTCATTGTAGATGAGAAGTCATCTACAAACAAGTCCAGCCCAAGGGGGAATGGAAATAAAAAAGAGTTCTGCTGTGGCATTTGAGAGGCTCTCTCATTTGACACTCTGTTTTTGTTACCTGTCTGTTTGACTGAATGGGATAGAACAGTATTCTGATGTGTAAGTTCAATAGATTTTTATATTCAAGTTTAGCCCTGAAGTATTTGTTTTCCTTTTATCGAATCCAGATTTTGATATCGTGGTTTACATTTCTTACTATTTTCTCTTGTAATTTAACTCTTTCTCTTTCTCTATCCATTATGTCATTTTTTTTTTTACTTTCATCTACTCATGCCCATGGCTAATGTGTTCTTAAAAAAAAGACTCCTTTAACTCTTATTACCCTAAAAGGCATTCTCTGTACTGTAACTAGGGTTCATTCTTTCCTCCTTTGAATTTTCTCTTCCTTCTCTACTCACTCCTCCCTCCAAATCCCATCATAATTGCACTAAGACCCTTCATTAATTTTCTGTTTTTCTTTGATGAGTTACCAGTACAAACCAAGCTTTCATATTCCTGTTTTTGCATGCCTGTTCCTTCTGTATGCAAGACCCTTCATTAGACCCATGTGCCTGCCTCTTCCTCCTCAGTTACGTTTTGGCCAAATCAACTCTATGAACATTCTGTCTAAACACCCAGTTACTCTTTAACCTAATATCCCCTCTTATTTTCTTCATAGCATGCATCCATTACAAGACACTCAATTTTTAATTTTTTTTGCATGTTTATTTTTTGCTTTCCCCAATTCATAAGAGCAGAGAAATTGCCAGCCCCTAGCTCAGTGCAGAAGATACAGCAGGCATTTGGTAAATCCAGGTTGAATGCAATTTGCAGGATTGAATATCCCTTCTTTCATCCTGGTAAACCTAGATGTTTCCTCAGTGATACTTTCTTATTTGAATTCTTGCTTAGGTTATTAGAGTGTACAATTTCTGGTTCCTTTACCAATGATAAGTGTGTTTTTCTTCTTTTCTTTTTTTTACATTTTTTAATTTATGCATACAAGCTGGGGTGTAGGCCAGAGGTGTGGGGTGGTGAGAGGACTCACCAGAGACAGAGTGGGGAGCATAACAGGCAGATCGACTGAAGTACACTGCTGAGGGGAGCAGCGGGGGTGGCAGGAGAGGTCTGCTGCCCCATGTGGGCATCTCCCTCGCCAGGCATCGAGCTCGTGCTGCAGTGGCTCTGGACTGCTCCATAGTGCTGCGCTGAACCTGTTGTGCCACCAGGGAGGACACATATAAGTGTGTTTTTAAAAATGAATCTTGAAGTTTTTTAGGAGTGGCATGTTTGTTTTTGGCCTTCTTATTTTAAACTATTTCTTTAAATCTAAGAGAGCACAGAAAAATGTTCTAATTGTTTATAGAGTAGAAACACATAGCTTTGCCACATTTCCACCCCCTTCCTTCTACTGTGGGTCTGTTTAGATGAGACAGAATTGACATAAGAATTGTCTTTTTTTAAATCTTAGACTGTGCTTGTATCTGGTTTGAAATCCTTAGTCTTAAGAAACTTGTGTAGTCTGTTTCAATCCATACTATATACATCAAATTCAGCTCTACTGACCTAGGACTGGGAAGGAAGGGGGAGGGGGAATGCCTTTGGATAGAGCCAGATTGTTGAACCTCCAAATGCTGAAATGCTAATAAGTTGCTCTTTATGCCTTCCTCAGAGCTATTTATTTGTATTTCACACGTAGTTTTAGTTAACTTGGCTCTCATTTTTCTGACCACAGTGGTGCAAGTTAGAAGTGAGCTCAAAGATCAAAAGGGCAAATTACCATCAGCCTGATAATTTGAGAAAAAAAAAAGGAAAGTTTTATAGAGCAGATAGAGAAAGATTTAAAATTGGGAACAGTCTGTGACTTGGGGCCACTTAGTAAAGGTTTAATAGTATTGTTCCTTCTGTTCCTGAGGGCATCACCCTGTCATTTCATAGCCTAATGTACATATGGATGGTTACAAGTCATCAATCATTGAATTCATGGTTAATAGTCTTTATTTGTGAAGACAAAATGTGGCTTGCATATTTGAAATATTTTAATTTAAAATAGTTTAGAAATGAAAATTAAAACAAAACTGTAAACTCTGCTTATAAGACAGGGATTATTGTATGTTCGTTATCAGTTGTATTATGTCCAGTACTTGGCATGTTAGATGATTGGTAAATAGTTATGAAAGTAATAATGAGTGGCAAGCTTTAATTATCTAACAGTGCTAAATAAATAGAACATTAAGATATTACCACCATACATAAGGGTGTTTTTTCCCCCTCTTGCATTTGTTGAATAAAGAAAAAAACATTAAATAATAAAAATTTAAAGTTGTAATAGGTGGAGTGAGAATTAGTAAATTTAAATGTTTTGCCTGAAATCACAAAGCAAGTTAGAGATGGAATTGCAAGGCAAGTCTCCTTAATCTTACCTTCTAGAATACTCATTGGTTATTTTCTTTTCGAATCTGGTATTTCAAGAATTAAAAAATATATAGAATTCATTTTTTGGACTGTTAGTATAGTTAGAGAGAATATTGAGTAGAACCCTTTACCTTCTCATGTGCCTGCTTTATAAATTTTAGACTCTCAGATGCTAGAGTGTTAGTTGTGCAGTGTTGGTACACATTATCTCTGGCACAGTGACTAGTCTCGTTTCTATTCTTGCATTTGAATGCTTTTAATTTAGGGTGTCTGATAGTTCTTTTTAAAAAGAAAAGAAAAATTTAGAAGGAAGAGAATTGGAAAATCAAGTGGGGAGAATGAGATCTTAAGACTAAGACTTTTTAGCTGAGATCACTGAGATGGAAATACATCTTTACTTTTTATCTTTGTATACATGAAGGAAGACCTACAGAATTTTTTTTGAGGGTGTGAGGAGATGGAGCATTTACAAAATGTGATATGATTTAATTTTATGGAAAAAAAGCACATGCACTTTGTGTGCATAATTTGGCCCTTTATTGAAAGTTACATTTATACATGCAATGGATTATTAGTTAGATATGAAGGGGAGTGAATATTAAATGCAAATTTTAGCTTGCTGATGGGTTGGGGAGGAGCCTACAGGATGTAAAATATGGTTAGCTTTATTTCTTGGTGATCTCAAGCTTACGGAAGCAGAAAAACTGGCCTCCCCACTCCAATATAACTCTCAGACATGACATAAATAAAGCTGTAATCAAACCTAGAACAATTATTTTACAATATAAATAAAATTAACTGATATTGTTTTATAAGTAACTGTCATAAAAATATTAGTCATAGTTTTTTGGTGAGCAAGATTTCCTAAAATGCACTTCTAATGACACATATAATGCAAACACAACTGGAACTTTCGAAAAAATTGGTACATTTTTCTCTAGTTCAGTAATAAAATAATAATGAACAAACATTAAGTGAATTAATTGGCATCAGCATTCTGAAGTTAAAAAAGCCATATTTTCAAAGTTTTATTTGTGCTTATTACATTTTAAAGCAGATTCACAAACCTACCTTTGTACTATTCAAAAAGAAGAGATTTCAGAATAATGATCTTGAGTCTCTTAAGGATTTTTTTTTTTGAGTCTTCAAAGAAAATTGCCTTCATTCAGTAGCTATTTTCCTAATGATGCCATATTTTATAAAATTAAGATATTGAAAACAGCAAAAGAGATCAGTGTAGTTCCAAGCAAATAAAACAGAGATCAGATTTGTGGTTATTAGAGGTTGAGAATGGGAGGTGGTAAAATTGGTCAAAAGGTACAAATGTCCAGCTAGGAAAGAAATAAGTACAGGGGATGTAATGTGTAACATGGTAACGGGTAGTAGACACTGCTATATGGTATATTTGGAATGTTGCTCAGATCCGAAAATTTCTCATCCCTTTATTTGTATCTGTATTAGGTGAAGGATGTTAATTTTTTGTGGGGATTTTTGTAGTCTATATAGATCAAGTCTTTATGCTACATACCTTAAACTTATGAGTGCTGCATGTTTATTTTATCTCAATAAAACTGCAAGAAAAATCAGGCAAATAGAAAGTTAATTATCTGAATTACACTGTGAGTCAGTGGAAAAATATACATTGGTCTCTGGCCCTGCTGGTTCCTGACATGGGATTGTTATTTCCTGGATGACTGTAGGGCATTTTGTTCTGATGATACAACTTTGGGTGGGCTCTTGGATGCAGGAGGGCCAGTTATAGGAGAGACCAAGTCATGATTAGTAACTTGGAAGTTTCAGTGCTTCTTCACATTCTATTGAGAATGAAGAAGAGCTGAGCATGGAGTTACTGATTGATTATACCCATGTGATGTGGTTTGGAGAGCTTCCAGGTAGGCAAACATGTTCACATGGGAGCATGATGCACCCCACCTCCCCAGGGATCGAAACCCCTGCACTTGGAACCCTTCCAGTCTCTCCCTAACTGTCCCTTCATATAGTTGTTCAACTGTACCCTTTATCATATCCTTTTGTAAACTGGGAAACATAAGTACTTCCCTGAGTTCTGTGAGTTGCTCTAGCAAATTAAGCAAACCTGAGCAGGGGTCATTGGGACCTCCGATTTGTAGCCATGGTGTAGAGGAGTCTACTGCTTTCTTTTGGCATCTGAAGTCATGGAGGTTAAGTGAGTCCTTGACCTCCCTTAACCTGTGAGATCTTATAGCATCCCTGGGAAAATCATGTCAGAGTTGAGTTAAGTTATAGGATACCCAGTTGGTGTCTTAAGAGAATTGCTCTGTGTGTGTGTGTGTGTGTGTGTGTGGAATCTCCATGTGTTTGATGAGCACAAGTCAAGGGTTTTGTTTAGTAGTAAAGGAGATTCACAGAGAAGAAATGGGTTTTTCCATTCAGAGAAGGAAAAATCATGTTTTTCCTTTATATTTGTCTTTCTCTGAAAATGTCATTTAATCAGATTTTTTTAAGGGTGCACTTCTTTTGACTGTGGATTTAAAGCTCATTATCAGCCATATATGTTAGAAACCTTGTCTTTTGATTCAGTGCCTCTTCACCATTTCATGGCATCTAGGTCATTCTAAAATACTTTATATAGTTAAGTAGAGGCTTATGCAACGTTTTGGGGTGTGTATTTGACAGTGATTATAAGACTGTCACAGTTACAATATTTTGGGACGAGAGGCTTCATATATTATGTTTCAGTGTAACAATGTATTTTGAACTTTATTTGGCATGTGGACCATCTTATAACAAATTAAAGTTTTTTTTAAAGTAATGAAGTAGAATTTTTAAAAGCATATAAAGTTTTAAAAACTCATTTTTGCTGTTGAGGAATGTGAACCATTTTCCTGACCCAGTAATAGGGCTAGTAAAGACTGTAAGACTCATGGGACAGTGGTCTGTTTGCCCGATTCCTTGGTAACATTCCTTCTTCCTCAAGGTAGACTGAAAGTTTTCCTCAGCATTTTTTCAAATGAGGCATGTATCTATGTATCTACTAACTGTCTATACCTATTTGTTTAATTTCATGCTATTACTCATTAATTCCCTAACCTGACTTACAAGGGGTGGAAATTTTGGGAAGGAATGCTCCAGATTTTCACTACTTAGGGACATTTATTTTATGCCTCTTAGAGTTACCTTAAATCAAATATATGGTAAACAAGTAATGCAGAAATATATTTTTATGGAAAATTAAAGATAGAATTTTGTGGATTTTAAGCAAAAATCCATGAACTGGTTTTAAAATGAATTTAAAATAGAAAACAAATTCTCTTGCATGAACTAACTATAGTTCTTTATGGTTTTCATTGCAATTCTATGGAAAGCAAATACAATAGAAATTATTCCATTATGAATTAAGCTATGATCATTTGCATTTAATGAATATAAACTATTATTAGCTGAGACAAGCTTCATTGATTTCTTGTAATTCCACAGTGAACCTCATGAAAATAAGGGTAAAGGGTAAAATTTGTGACTATGGTACCAGTACACATTTTAGAAATGGCCAAATCCATAATTTTATATTATGCAAGTTGCCTTGGAAACACTTACTTGTTTTTTAAAAAATTAAGTCTTATGTAATATATGGTGACTAGAGTGTGAGCATGAATTTTTGTGTTCTAGAACCCACCTCCCTTTCTGTATGTTTTGTTTTAGAGGACTTTGTGGAATAAATGACCTATGGTTATGGCATTCCATACTAAACTATAAAACCAAAAACTACTTCAAAAGGATTCATGTAATAATAATGTCTGAGACAGCTTTGTTTTATGAATAAGCAGAGACTTTTAACTGGCTCCCTTTACTTGACCTTGTTTTCTCCTTTTTTTTTTTTTTAATGCCTTTTGCTTACATTTCTTGAACTCTGATTTGAACCCCTGGACCAGCCCTTTACTTTGCCAACTCCTTCTGTCAAGCTTCCAGGCTCCTGTCCTCCATTGAGCCTAAGGAACCTCTTTCCCAGTTTTTCTGTAGCTGTGTGTTTGTTCCTGAAATAATCTGACCTAACAGTGCCCCCTGAGAAACCATTAAGAAACTTTTCCAAAGTGCTTTCTGACTGGAAGCTGTGTGAACCAATACAAGTATAGTTTGTCCGCTTTCATTTTCTCTGTTTCCTGATTTTGGTTTTCTTTTGTGCTTATTAATTCTCTTTATTAAGAGTTTTTTTTCTAACCTTTGGGTTAGGCTTTTCTTGGCATTGCATTTCCTGGAGGAAATGATGGGAAATAAAATATAATAAAATATACCCTTTCCTAATGCTGGCTTTCTGATAGGCTGTGAGAGTCAGGGACAAAGTAGGGTCTGGATGTCGTACCAGCAATGTGTGATTATGATGCTCTAGCTTCCTCTTTAGCTATTGTCCCAAATTTGGATATTCAGAATCGGGGTCATTCCACTTCTAACCTTTCTCCTGACATTAACTTGGTGCTTTCATTTATTTTGTTTGTCAGGAGAATACTTTTCTCCATGACTTTAGAAAGTTCTTTTTAAATGTCCTTTGTTATCCTGTTCGATATTTTTAGTAGTGTTTTTTTACAACCATAAGCTGTCATTGAAATATATGTGAAAATTTCATATCATATATATATATATATACACACATATATATATACATATATATATGTATACATGTACACACATATATATGTATATATATACATATATATATATGATGGAGAAAGGACTAGGAAGGTGACTAAAGGATAAATGCTTCTTTCCCAGGACTTGATACATGATACATTCACTACTTTTGACTTAGTTGTTTTTGTTTGTTTGTTTTTTGTAGATAGCCCTTGTGTCCATTTTTCCTGTGCAGATTTGGTTGAAATCCTTTTAAAAAATATTTAAAGCAATAAAAAAAGGGACAGTTCATTTTCAGTTTATAAACTAGAGCAGACTGATGTGCCCCTGATACTATTTTGTTCATTTATACCTGACAACTTTCTAAAGTCACACCGGAGGGCTGGCGTGGGCTTCTGTAGGGATCACATGGTGCTGTGTAAGATGTATGTTGTAAAAGTGCCTCTCTGCTTGGCTGGGGAGGATGGTTTTACAGCAGAGTGCTCATTATCCCTCCTGTAAAATAGGCAAACCTCAGAGAAGGTACTACATGGTGTGCTTCGATTACTACATTTCTGTGTTAGCACTTGGCCAGCATATGCTTAGCATGCCTGAACCATGGTGTACTTTCTTATAGGGAAGAATACAAAGAATTGGTTATCACATCAATTGATACAAAACAGGTTTGCTTTGTTGAAATACATCTTGTTTAAAGTGCCAGTAAGTCCTGACTTTTATTATTAAAACTGGACTGCTGAGTGGGAAGGTACTTTTCAGTTTTACTTTCTTCCATTTTAGTGTGGACTTGCCAACCAAATTCCACCATTACAGAGTTGTTGGGTAGGACTTCCTCTGAGGAGGTAATTAGTTCACCCTTATTTTGTAAGATTCATGCACCTTGCTCCTATAAGTTCCTGAATTTGTATGGAGGTAGACCTGTAGTCCTGACCCTCTGATGTGTGCCTTCTTCAGGGTAGAGAGCATGTCATGAATCAAATAGGTGAGAGGGAAGTTTTCTGTGTACAGCTAAATGGGGGTGGCAGTGTAAGTCAAGTGTTAGGAGTGTCTTGCTAACTTTGGACCTGCATAAACTTAGGTAATGGGCTTAGTGAGTTAGGACATAATATTCTATGTTACGGGGGGCCTCCCTGCTAACCAGGGATTTAAGTCTCAGTGCTATCAAGCTATCTGCAGCCACTGCAGCATGAGTTCGATCCTTAGCCAGGGAGCTAACACACATGGTTCAGCAGACCTTTCATGTCTTGCCCACTGCTCCCCTCAGCAGTGTTTTTCAGGAGATCTGCCTGTTCTGCTCCCCATTCTGTCTCCGGTGAATCCTCTCACTCCTGCACATCTGGCCTACACCCCACCTTGTATGCATGAATAAACAAAAATGAATCTTTAAAAAAATATATCTATGTTACACCCTGGGGGTTTGTTTTCTATTTTTTTTTTAAAAGATTTTATTTATTTGTGCATACAAGCTGGAGTACAGGCCAGAGGCATGGGGCGGCGAGAGGGTTCACCAGAGACAGAGTGGGGGGCAGAACAGGCAGATGGACAGAAATACACTGCTGAGGGGAGCAGCGGGCAAGGCAGGAGAGATCTGCTGTGCCATGTGGGGATCTCCCTGCTAGCCAGGAGTCGAACTTGCTTTGCCGCTGCTGACAGCTCCACAACACAGAGCTTAACCACTGCACCACCAGGGAAGCCCTTGTTTTCTATTTTAAGTGTCCTGTTCATCTGGTTTTCTCAGTGTAGGTGATCAGAACATCACAGAGTGCCTTTATATCTTGCTAGAAAACACATGCCCCAAGGACCAGAAGGCTGGTGGTTGAAATTATGCTTCTGAAAATGATCTTTGAATTATATTCTTCCTCCCTTCCACAGACAGACAGGCAGACAGACAGACAGACACACACACACACATACATCACCCTTTTAAGGACTGGGGAGAAATATGCTTACCTCTGTGCTGGCATAAGACTCAAAACCTTGAGAAGTTCCAATTTTTTACGATTAGTGGAGTTCATGGAGATTTGAAAGGTAATGCTGTTTCTACCCAAGAGGTTTGAGGATATAGTTCTGTAAAAGTGAAGGGACCCCACACCTCCTTCCACAGAGGTGTGAAAATGCCATTTAATAGATTTTTATTTATCCTAAGTTGAGAGAGAAGATAGGGAGAAAAGTTCAAGTATTCCATTTAAAGAGTTCAGGAACCAGGGAGTGTGCTCTTGTTCTGCAATGAATTTACTTGTGTCTGGTTGTTAAGGGGACCCTTTACCTTTTTCATTGGGTGGTTATTACTCATTTTTAAGCCTAAAGTGTGTGGTTAAGTCTTTCAGATGTATGATTTAGTTGGGAGAGTAGTAGCCTGGCCTCCGAATGGGAAGCGGTAGAAGTGGTAAGAAGCACTTGGGGACTATTTGAAATGGTATCTGAGAGGTTCTCATTGTTGAAGTCACTTTCTCTGTCATGAACTCAGTTGAGCCAGATAAATTGCAGGGTCAGCTCAAAACATGGGTCAGCAAATTTTGAGAAATGGCAAAGAAGTTTTTCTTTGCAAACGGTTTAAGTCTTACTGTGTAGTGATTTTATCTGTCAATATAGGCAGGAGATTCCTCAAACTATACCTTTAGCCTGTGATTATTCTTATGAGTTTGAGATCCATATATCCATCTCTTTGTTGTTTTCTTTAAATAGTTGTTCTGGCAGTATCTCATGTTTCCTTAGTCCAAATTGAGATCCTCTTCTCCCTTTAACCTGATGCTTTCACTAAGTCTTAATGTTGTATTGTTGGAGCCAGTTCCCAGATACTCAGACTAAATCCCTTGATTGTTTTCAGTATCTTCCTCCTCTTTCTGTAGTTGGTTTTCAGGTTCTGTCCTGGTCTCCAGTTTACAGCTGTCATTAGAGATTTCTATGCATCAATCTTTGCATTTGCACTTTTCACTATTGCCCTAACTGGGCTCTCATCCACTCACATAAAGACTGTTTCATTCCCTTTGCCTTCTTCATCAGAAGCTTCAATGCAGAAATCTACGTGAATACTCTTCATTAATCGTGAATGAAGCATCTCTATTCCTTCCTCCACCGCCTCAACTCTAAATTGCCAACAGAATGTCACAGAAATATCTGCTTTTACATATACAAAGTCTTTTTATCTCTTGCCCTGGGTTTCTTTTTATTTGTTGAAGTTTTTTGTTGAGGGACCATTGGTTTACATCATTGTTAGTTTTTTTGAAGGATGGGGAGAATCCTATTAGGTGTAGTTAACATAGTGTGCCCACCACCAAAGCACGAGGTTCTTTTTAAACTTCTTTTTCAACTGAACATTTCTAGTCAAACTAGATAACTACTGTATGCCCCACGAACAACACCATGGTGTTCTAAATCATCTTCTCTCCCCAAACCTGTCCCTGCTAATTCTTCTCTGAATGTTTTTCTTTCTTTAAGGCCATTCTCAAGTGCTCTGTCTTTTTTAATTCTCCTAGTCATAATCTCTTGTTCCACTACAGTGATATAACACCTTACTTTCTTTTCTACCAGAGTGTGAATATAAAAAATTTTTCCTTTTCTACTTTGTCTTTGCTATGTGTTTAGAACTATAGGATGAGTTAAAGCATGAATTTTGACTGACTATTCTGATTTTTTTCAGTGTGATGTTGTCTTGATTTAGAAAGTAATGTATTTCGATAGACTGCTTTATTTAGAAATGCTCCTAGTCCTTCTAAACATTTTGAGGAGCCCCAAATCACAGAAACAGGTGAAATATAGTCTGTATTCATGTAATGGTTCAATTTTTTCTGTAAGGCATTGTTTTTTTAGTTAGTTACTTGCTTTAAATATATTTTTTTTTTTTTTGTAGAGAGGACATCATACTTCTCGATTCAGAGAAACACTTTTATAGTCTAGAGGTCTTTTATTTTTCTTCACACCTACCATGGCATGAATTCATAGGGAATAGGTTCCAGCAGCTCTGGCTTCTTTCCATTGATTCTCACAAAGGCTGGCACTTCAGCTGAACCCAAGTACCTTTCTCTTTGGCTTCCTTTTATTTCTGATCATTTTCTTTCACAAGTTTCAGGAAGCTGTCTCTTCTCTTAGCGTGCTTAATATGCTCAATACAGACATTAATTCTCTTGGTAAGAATTTTGCCCCTGTTGTTTACAGCAGTGCCAACTGCATGCTGGGTAACATAGACTCTTCCAGTTTTGCCATGGTAACGTTTGTGGGGCATTCCTTTGAACAGAGATCATCCCCTTGATACCTACAATATCATCTTTCTTGTAGATTCGCATGTTAGTGGCTAAAGGAACAATTACATGTTTTCCAAAAGGCCTAGAGAACATACAGCAAGTGTCTCTCCTCTCTTCCTTTGTCATTTTAGCAACTTATTCAATGATGATGGTTCCAGCTGAAGGGAAGTTTGAGGGCATTGTAACTTGGCACTTGAATTAGAATAGAGCAAGGAAGAACTAGTAACCCAACTTACTATATCCTTCATCTTTTGGTGGATAAAAATGGTATCAGACCGTGCTTTGCCATGCTCCCCACCTCTGCTTCTAATGACTCCTTTTTTTTTCTCAGCTATACTTGAAGCTATATTTATATAACTATAATTGAAACTTTTTTTCCTTCTAGTTTTGAGATATATACTTGAATGTAACCATTGCATTAGTTTAAGGTATATAACAATGTATATATTGCAAAATGATTACCACAGTGAATTTAGTTCACTTCCATCATTTCACATCACTGTTAATTTTTTTTTTAGCAACTTTCAAATATACCATAGAGTATTTTAAACTACCATCACCATGCTTTACAATACATCCCTGGAACTTATCTTATTTTGGTTATCATATAACTGGAAGTTTGGTTTTCGACCATCTTCACCTATGCCTGTACCTTTAACAATGACAACCACCAATCTGTTCTCTGTCTGACTTACTTCACTTAACATACTGTTCTCAGGCTCCATTCATGTTGTCATAAATGGTAGTGTTTTTTTTCTTTTATTGTAACTGAATAATATTGCACCTTAAGTGTATGCCAAGTTTTCTTTATCCATTCATTCATTGATGGATACTTAGATTATTTTCATGTCTTGGTTGCAAAAAATACTGCAATGAATATGGGATGCTAATTATTTCTTCAAGATAGGTATTTCATTTTCTTTGGATAAATACCCAGGAGTGGAATTGCTACATTGTATGGTAGTTTCATTTTTTTTTCCCCCGTAGTGGCTGCACCAATTTACATTTCCATTAGCAGTGTACGAGGGTTCCCTTTTCTTCACATCCTCACCAACACTCGTGAACTTTTTTTTTCTTTGCCGTTTTGTTGATACACATTTTAACAGATGTGAGGGGATACCTCATTTTGGTTTTGACTTGTATTTCTCTGATAATTAGTGATGTTGATGTTGAGCACCTTTTCATACAACTGTTGGATATTTGTGTGTCTTCTTTGGAAAAATGTTTATTCAGTTCTCTGCCATTTTTTAATCAGATTGCTTTTTTTTGGGCATTGAGTCTTGTGAATTCTTTATGTATTTTGGGTATTAATCCCTTATCAGATACATAATTTGCAAATGTTTTCTGTCATTCTCTAGGTTACTTTTTCATTTTGTTTATGATTTTTTCTTCTGTGCATAAATCTTTAGTTTAATATAGTCTTACTTGTTTATTTTTGGTTTTGTTTTCTTTGTTTTGGCATCAGTTCCACAAAATAAATGCTAAGACCGATGTCTGGGAGCTTACCTCCTATCTTTTGTTCTAAAAGTTTTATCATTTCAGGTCTTACCTATTTTGAATTGATTTTTGTGCATTGTGTATATTCATAACATTCAGTTATTTTCTTTTGCATGTGATAGACCCATTTTCCAAAAATCATTATCCTTTCCCAACTGTGTATTCTTGGTAATTTTGCCAAAAATTAATTTGCTTATGTATGGGTGGGCTTATTTGGGGGCTGTCTATTATGTTGCATTGTTCTTTGTGTTTACCTTTATATTAATATCATAGGAGTTTTAATGATGATGCTTTGTCCTGGTATATTTTGAAATAAGAGTATGATTCCTCCAGTGCTTTTGTTCTTTCTCAGGATTGTTTTGGCTATTCAGGTTCTTATGTCTATCATAGTATTTATAACACTAACTAGAGCACAACTAGTCATAAGAGCTACAGAAGAGACATTGATAATTAATCCTCAAAGTATATTGTTACTCCTTGAAGGCAGTTGATAAAAACTCAGATATATTTAGTTGAGTTGAGGTTTCTTTTCTTGTTTAGGTTTTTCCTAAACATAAGTTGGGCAGGTGTTCTTGTAAGAATGAGAGGGCTGGACTAGGTTTGTGCTAATGCAGGAGCTAGTGCTGATTTAATGTGTATGTAACTGAACTCATAGTTTATTAAACATGGATGTTGGGCTCTGATTGCTAAGATATATTTATTTTTGGATGATTTTCTCCCTCCTTGTCTTTCAGTTGGAAAAAAGTAAAAATTTTTGTTCCCCTTCTTTGTTAACTTCCTAGTTACAGCTTTTACATAGAGGGAGACAGTCTTCTTGGTAATCGTTACGAAAACTGCTTTCCTCACAGTGGAATGTAAATGGGTACAAATAGTCCAAAGTATGTGATTTATATTTATATGGTTTTAAATGTCTTTCTTTTAACATTAAAACAAAGTTCTTATATTCTCTGGCAAAAGGTTACCAGTGGCATCTTTATTGCCTTAGGGAAACCCTGCTGCTTAGAGACTGTACACTTTGGTTGAATGTTTGAGTAGAGGGCCCTTTTTTGGAGGGGGAGGGGTGAGACTGACAGCAAAATATGGTGTGGCTTTTTGGGCGAGGTTGCCTTAAAAGCAAAGGGAGAGCAGAACCACCCAGTGGTTAAGAACATGGATTATATTGTAATTTTGTTACTTACTAGGAAATGATCTTGGGCAAATTTCTTACTCTCTTTGAACAGCTGCCTCTTTCATGAAATTCAGATGTTGTAATGGTGATATGAACTGATACATATATATATTTATATATATGCATATATATGTATATATATAAAAGTAAAAACACAGTATCTATTACCTAATGAATTCTCAATAAATGACAACTATTAGCAGTATAACATTAATAATAATGATAGTAATCACCATGATCATCATCATAGGAGAGCCAGCTAAAATTGACTAATTCAATGCTTTAGTTTTCGAATTACCTGTCAGAGTGATTTATTCACTGAAACTAGCTGGATGGTGTTTAAAGATGGATTTGACACAAGAAAAATAATGATCTCTTAAGCATAGGCTATTTTATAAAATCTCTAAGA
Source organism: Scalopus aquaticus (assembly GCA_004024925.1). NCBI lineage: Eukaryota > Metazoa > Chordata > Mammalia > Eulipotyphla > Talpidae > Scalopus > Scalopus aquaticus. Next base: position 191,327 of record PVIJ01000177.1, read on the forward strand.
AATCTTTATTGATCATAGTCAATATTATTACTAACTCTATAGAAGAGTGAATGTATTAGTACATTTTTTCCACTAGTATTAGCAGTTCATTCAGAAAACCCATGAACATATCCACCTTAGTAAGTTTTGGTTACAGACCAGTCATATTGAAGCAGTGCAATTAGGTGAACAGGGAATGCAGAAACCTACATAATGGGGAAAACTAGTGTCAGATTTACCTGACAGAATGAAAACCTCTGGCACTGAGACATTTTCCTTGATTGTGTTATATAACATCCCTCAGTTTACTGTGTTGATGTGTGATGTCCTTTGTGAGGTCAGCAATGACATTATCAACAAGTAATGATACCAAACCAGTCAGGCAGCCACAACACATATCCAACGGACCACCAGGCTGCTGTCTATATGGGGTGGGCATAGGCGTTATTTAGGTAAATAAACTAAGTTTCAATTTTCTGTCCCTAATTGTCAGGGGATCCCAGTTAACCTGGAGACAGCGTCCTGTCTTGGTTGAGAGGATTTCCTTTGTTTTGTGATCAGCAGCATGTGAACATTTATAGTAGCACTAATAATGGTGATGGCGAACTTTGGCAGATAAGTGCCTTCCAAGTTAGCTAGGTTGTGGTTTCCCTCTCAAAGCAACCTTGGACATAGGTTTTGCTTAGGGTCGACTGAACAATGAGTAGGGACCCCTAGCAAACAGTTTCCAACTATTTTTGTATGACTGGGGAGAGAGGGAATGGTTGATATAGAAAAGGAACAATAGAGTGGAGGCTGTCAGCATCAAAAAACATGCATGTGAAATATTTTTCAGGTGAAATCTTCAGAAAAAAATGAGTCTTAGAATTTAGAAATTATCAGAATTTAGAAATTGTCAGAAGGAATGAGATCAAAGGGCAAATAAAAATTTAAGAAATGCCAACTGTAGTTTAATATATAATTTAGAGTATTCCAAAATGACTTCTCTGTAGAATCACAGTTGTCATTCAAAGTTCTTTGATTTAGGAGAGTGTTGCTAATGGATTCTGTTAATCCAGTATGGACTGAAACATTTTAATTGTATCATAATAAATGTTAAAATATATTCTTTATTATCTTGTGTTAAAAATGACTTCATATTAATTTTTTGAGTCATAAAATAACTGTGAAGTATAACGGGTGTTGTGCAGGCAGGTCAGATCTCCACCCATTCAAGAAAATGGGTAGTGCCTTCCCTGGAAGATAAGGTGTGTCTGCTGCTATCATATATGAAATCCTCGGGCAGATCCAATTGCTCAATATCAGCAATTTGATCACAGGTGATCATACTGTGTTATCTTTTTGTTTAGCAGAATAAAAGTGGGCAAGAAGTTTTTCGGTGAAATTTTCAACTTTTTGCAATTTCTTATCGTTTCTGAAAAACATTTATGTCTTCAAAAAATGTTAAAAATTGCATCAGTCCAATAGTGGAGATATTTAAAAAATAAACAAGTGAGAAGAAAAAATGTCAGTGTTAACACAATGCGAAGCTTTATTTAGAAATACACAGTGAATGTCAAAGAGTACTTGATCAGGAGGGCTTCCCCTTGAAATTGTGATGTCATGCAACTCTGGCTAGAAGAACACTTTTTAAAGTTCTCTTAATGAAAGGAATAACAGCAATGCTAAGTCTGTTAACTTTGAAAGGGATCAACACATGCTTTGCTTTGGCTTTTTATCAGTAAAGGGTAATAACTCTTTGAGAGAACGAAATGTGTGTTGCCTTTCAACTCTAGTGAGAATTCATTAGGAAGAGGGAAGCTTGGGCAGAGAATTGCACCACCCTTTGAATTAAACAGTTGCCAGAGACTCTGCATGCAAGGAGGTTCATTGTCATGTTGAGTGACAGGGACTTCTATCAGCCCTCCTTGTGGAGGGGATTAGTGTTTGAACAAATTTGCAAGGACAGCTTGCAGTTTTGTCAGATACACAATGACTTTTCTTTTCATAGCTTTTTTTTTTACTTTATGCTGTTTAAATATCCTCAATTGTCACCTAATTTGCTTTCATTTTAAATTCCTTTTGGAAGGTAAATTTTATGCCGTCAATTCTCCTGTTTGGGTTTTTTTTTTTTTTTTTGAGTGTGTATGTGTGTTGTTTTTTTGAATTGTGGTATACAAAGTGGCATGTCAGTGACTTTGTTTTCTTTTTCAGTTTAACAGTTTCATAACCTCCACAGTCTCCTTTTATTATTGGGCTGTTATCCAATAAAAATCCCAGTTAATGTTTTTTTTTTTCTTTCTTTGTAGGCTAAAAAATGGCATTTCAAAAGGCAGTGAAAGGATCTATTCTTGTTGGAGGAGGTGCTCTTGCAACTGTTCTCGGCCTCTCTCAGTTTGCTCATTACAGAAGGAAACAAGTAAGTAATTGCACATTGAGTCTAATAAGAAACTTAGATCTGTTAAAGAAATGTATGTGGGGCATGTGTCTGCTAGTGGATTTGTTTAGAAATTACTGTCTCAGCTTGCATTGAATGATACTCATCTAGAATACTGCCTCAATGATCCTTGAGAACCATGTGCTTCTCATTTTTTATAAAGTAACTTTATCAGAAAGCATTAAATTATTTAACCTCTGTTTTGGCTCTTTGGTTTTAAAAGACTGCTTCATTTGGAAGTGCCAGGGTCTGTTCATTCAGACTTCCTTTGTCTAATTCATCCAAGTGTCTGGATACCTTCTATGTTCTTGCCAAAAGTTTGTCTTATGAGAAGGCAGGCAACTGAGAAAGGAAATGGAAAAGAAAGAGCCTATACAAAAGGCCCAAGTCTGAATCTTGGTTTTGTTTTTTAAAGGCTTGGTTACTTACATAGTATTGCTTATACTGGGTGGAATTTTTTATGGGACAAATACATGAAAATGAGATTGTTAATGAAGTTTGCAAATAATTTAAAATGTTTAATTTATTTTCATTTTATTTTTTCCTTTTGCACTCTGTCTTCCCATAGTTCAAATTCATGCCAGGATATGCTTTTGGTGAATGGTTTTGTTCTTTGTGGGGCTTGAATTGTTGGTAGCTACTTCAATAATTAGGATTAACATTGGGTTTCCTCTCTTTTCTGTCATTAGGGCATTTTGTGATATCAGCTGGGTGGTGGCTATCGAATGCAATGATGGAGTTGATGGAATTTGGGAAGCTATTTGTAGCTGGGCTATCTGTGATCTACTTATTCTCACATTTTTTGGTGAGAAACTTTAAACCATGGGTTGCCATGTACTATTGCGCCTCTTTCTTTTTCTTGCGTGGAGGTGGAGTCAGACTCATTGCTTGGAGTTCTGTGCCCCAAATGAGAATTATCACTTTAAAAGTAGATATTAAGAAGAATCAATTTACTGAGTTGGAGTAAAAAACAAACAAACAAACAAACAAACAAACTAAAAACACACCTCCTTGTAAGTGCTTCTTCTTAAGGAGGGAGGTACAGTATTGAATGTTAATCTTTTTTCGTTCTTGAATGTATGTTGTAGGTATTAATTGACTAATTTGCTGTTGAAACACATCCTTACCCATTGCTCACGTATGTCCCACTATTTCTTTTAAAATGTTGTCTTAGTTCTTTAAAAGTAAATGTGAACAGATGATGCTTCTGCTGAGGCTATTTGAGAAGTGCAACTCCATTTGGGACATGGACTTTAGAGGATTAGATTACTTCTTCCATCTTTACCAGGGCTATCTGGAATGATACTGAAAAATGCCAATGCCAAAGGTCACGATATCTAATATGATGAGTTGTTGCTAAATTTGCACATGGTTTATGTGTGTTAACCACAGTAAACATGTTCTATTTCAGAGTTTATAGCTTAACTTTGCACCCAGGTTATCCTATTTCAATTAAAAAAAATTCTCTTTGCAGTTAATCTCAGAGAAGAGAATAACCAACTGATACTCCTGATCAATCAAGTTAACTGTGAATTTTGGTTAGTAAAATCAAGACAAAACAAGGGGCATATTGATTCCTGGGACATTTTGCCATTTTCTCCTTCCTAAGTTAGACATCCTGACTGCCCTAATAGCCAAATGAAATAGATAACAGCAGTTTCAAGTCATTTATAATTTTTATCTGACAAAGTCTTTTTGAGGAAAATCACCACAGGCATATGCAATAAGATGTGCATCAGAGTGTGCAATTTTTTTTGTCTGTGTGGTGATTCCTGTACCTTTAAGCCACTGCCCTGAGCATATTTTGGGGTAGCAGGTGAAATGTAGCCAGAGGAACTGGCAAAAAAGAGAGGAGAAAGGGGGAGTGGGAGGGGGAGAACGACTCATTTGAGCCATTGACTTAAAATGACCCCAGGTCCCATCTATCCTCTCTTGGAAATATCTGCCAGTCAGAGCCATTCTAGCAGGGGGATTTTCCTGACTTCAATTGTCAAGGACAATCTGGCCCTAGATGCCCATTATTTGGCAACATTTTGTAGATGCTGTGGCCTTAAATGTGACTAGGCATGCTCCATTTTTCTACAGAATGACTCTTAAGATATTGACTTGTTGTACAGGTATATTTCCCTTCTGTGCTTTTATATTTTTTCCAGTGTTCTAAGATTATCTCAACTGATAAACAGTCCTCCTTTAAGAAGAAGTAAGTGTTGAAAGCCCTTTGTGACTTTAAGTTCTCTCAGCTGGCATTCCTTCAGCTCTGTCTCCTGGCCCCTAACTTGGGCTCATTTGATATTCCCAGTACAAAGCCTTCTTTCTAAAATACAGGCAGGGGCTATATTCAAAATACAGACTTGTTGATTTTAAAAGTTGGTGAACTGTTAAAGCATTTTTGGTGATGAAATAGCACTATGTATGTTTAGGTGCTCTGTCATCTCACAAAAACTCTAAAATCAGTTCTGTAGTCAAAATAGCTTTTATTTGCAAGGGACGCTATTATATATACTTTTTTGATTAAACAGAAAACACAATGAAATTGGATAAGATATAGTTCACTTACCTTTTGGTCAGTTGCTTGAATCAAAGCTGTGGTAGGTGAGGAAAGAGAGATATTTGTGAGGATGCTGGCATTTCTGGGGGCAGGGGAGAGCAATGATTCTCAACTTTATTCATAGTCTGACTTTTCCTCATATAAACTTGTTATTAACAGTTCTAGTATGTTTTTCAATGGGCAATAGTATCCACTGTTGACCAAAGTGAAACCTAAGAGAATTTTTACTTTGAGGTAAGTATAGGTCAAATTTAGAAGGGTTGGGAATGACAGCCTAAGGAGAAAGCTCTTACTATTTTTGTTTTTTGGAGCTGGGGCAATCAAAATCTTCAGTCTAGTGAGGAAGCAGATGTGGGAAAGGAGAGAATGTTGCGGGCTCCTTTTGACCATGTCCACCTGAAGGGAGGGATGTATGTGGCCACAAATAGCACATTTGTAGCCCCCTTCAGTTATGCATGTAGGGTTTTTTTGAGTGGTCTTTTGAGTGGTTTCCTATTCATTTCAGTCCCCACCTCCTTTTATTTCCTCACCCACAGAGAAGTAACTAAGTTTCCACAAAGGCTTCTTGATTTTTCGTCTTCTTCAGACGAGCCCTAAGTCAGTGAACAGGAGACAGAGTAGTGGGTCATCCTCCACTACCTTAAACACCACCAGGGGACCAGCAAACCCACCTGCGTGGTGGTGTGCAGAGTTTCGGGAACAAGCTATTTGCTAGTCATTTTTAATATAGGTCTGTTTAATAATAAACTTTCAACTGAAAAGGACTTTGAAGACATTGTGTACAGCCTTCCTGTTCTTGTGATTCCTTAGTATCTAGTGAAAAGAAAGTGTTATTTCATGGGGGAGCCTCCTTTTCTAATTCAAGCTGGTTGGGAGAATGGAGTAGGGGAAGAGGGAGTTTAAACTGGGAGAGAGTATCTTGAGGATTTGCAGAGTGGGTAAACCTTAGTGAAGAGCAGAAGTGGAAAGGGTGAAGGTCAGGGCTGCATGATGGTTCCTCAGGTGAGTGGAGAGAAGGGGTGGGTGGGAGGAACAGGAGTGCAGAGATTTAACCTAGGGCTGCTCAGGCTCTTGCCTATTCGTTGTAGACCAAGGACAGGTTTTGAAAGTTTATTATTATTATTATTATTATTATTATTATTATTATTATTATTTTGCTTCAACATTTGTCTGCCTTAGGACCTATATGGAAACTTTGGTGTATTATGGTGGGTTTCTTAACTAACCCAGTGGTGTGGTTGATGTAATAAGAATCTATTTAGGTCGAGAGTGGGCCCGCTCACGTAACATAGGCTAGGTTTGTTCCTTCCGTTACCCATTCTGAGGGTGTTACTGGGCTCTGTGAGCCAACTCTGAGGTGAAGCCTGAGAACCACTGAGAACTGGTTCAAGGACCGGATGTAAAAGTGTTTTTTTTTTTTTTTTTTTTTTCCTGCACCACACATGGGCAATGAGTGGGCTTCCAAGTATGGAAATTAGGATCTCTTTTCAGTGTGAGGAGTGATAGTATTAGAATCAGGGAGTTGAGAGTCTCTTTTATTGATGCTGCGTTGGTGAGCAACTTAGCAGAAAGGACCGAGAGCAAGGTATTTGGAGCAGTCTTTGCAAATTGCGTGCAGCCTACATGATTATGGGCGGTTTTCTTAAATTCTGTGTCTTATTTTCCCCCATGTGTAAAATGGGGAGAACAGATTGTTGAAGAGCATTAAAGCCTATAAGAGTTTCTGGAGCATAGTAAGTTTCAAAAAGTGTTAACTGTTTTTAGATTCCCAGAGGAAATAGATAAAAAACAATTGCAGTTAGCAGGAATGTTGCTCTTGTCATTGGAGACCCTGGCATTCAGGGCTACCTTATTAAAACCATGAGATTAGCAGCAAATTGTATGTCTTTCATCTGAGGTTGTAGGAGATGGTTAGAAAACAGGTAGAGGCTTTTCTGCTTTCTCGTTGCCTGTTTCCTGATTTGAAAATGAGTCAATAACAAGATGTACACCCCCGGCTATTGACTAGAACCCCTTTCCTGTTCTAAGAAATACATTTTTGAAGTTACCACTCTTTCTTTTTCTCCCTAGGCATATATGAGTTAGGGCTGACTCAATTTATATGTTTGGTATGTTCTTAAAAGGTTTTATGAATATCATCTGTTAACAAATTAATATGTAGTACAGTGTTATTTACTAGAATTCTGTCATGAAATATTAAAAAAACAAACTATATTAAAGAAAACCTTAACTTTTTTTGTTAAATCAGAATCCATGTGTTATTTAAACTTGAAGTGGAGTGCAATTTCACTTAGTCTCCTTAAGTCACTGAGGCAGTAGTATTTGTTAATGGCAGAATCTTCATGCTTTACAAAATAGCCTCTCACTTTGTGATTGCAACTCACTAAACTGTGAGTGGCTTACTAAGTACTGTAATTCACTCTGTTATGTGTGTTAATTAAAGAACATGAAAAAAATAATAGTGGTGATGTGTTTGGTGAGTTGAATTATAGGTAAGTCTGAACTACCTTTGTTATTGTCATCAAAACTGAGGAGGAAAAATGCTTATGCTAATGAGAGATAAAGTGATACATGAATAATTAAAATCCACAGGAATTTTGAGAACATTGTTATAATTCATAATTTCAGTATTTCCCTCTAAATACATTATTTGTAGGAAAGTGTAATAAAGCAGAGTCTTTTGATTGGTCATACCACTGACTCAAAATGCAAAAGATTGGAGAGGCAGGAAAAAGAAAGAATAATTATTTCTAGTCAAACTAAGAGCTACTTTGGGATTTGTTTTAATAGATACCCAAATGAAAAGATATTTAGCTTCCTGGATGAATCTGTTATACAAATGTTGATGGGTTTTGGTTAGTCTGTTACTGTGCACAGGTTATGAAAGTTTTCAGAACTCTAGCTTCTTTATGAGATAAAGACAGTCTCACGTTAGCCCCAAGCTTTCTCTCCTGGCCAAACACTGTCAGTATATACAAGTCAATGATCACAGTACCTGATATATAGCAGAGTTTTACTATCTGTTGGATTTATTTCCCTTCCATGACACATGAAATAAAAATGTGAAGACAATAAGAAAGATACAACATCAGAATTCTTTAATGGAGCTCTTGTTCAGTGTTGCTTATATTAACTTCTTGACAGAGAAACTAGGAGAGGTTAGAGAAATTTGAAGTGCAAATTAATAGATCAAAGAGAAATTGGAACTGTAACACCAAATGCTGGTGAGGATGTGGAGCAACAGAACTCCCTCTTGCTGCTGGTGGGAGGGAAAAGTGGTAGAGAAAATGAGATCCAGTAATTGTGCTCATTGATATTTATTCAGAAGGGCTCAAAATTTATGTTTATACAAAGACCTGCACATCCATGTTTATACTAGCATTATTCATAATTACCAAAACGTGGAAGCAATCAAGATGTCATCCAGATGCCTGGTTGAATAACCTGGTACATCAGGCAGTGGAATATTATTCAGCACTAAAACCATCTGTCAAGCCATAAAGAGATACAGAGGAAGCTAATGCACATTACTGTTTGATTCTCACTAGTTCTGGAAAAGATAAAACTGTGGAGACAGCAAAAGGATTACATGGATATCAGGGTTGGGGGCGGGGGCTTAATAGAGCACGGGGGATTTTTAGAGCAGTGAAGAGACGTCTGTGTGACATTACAATGGTAGCTCTATGTCGTCGTCTATTTGTCTAAGCCCCTAGAATATACAACACCAACGATGAGCCTGCGTGTAAGCTGTGGTCTGTGGATGATTATATGTATCAATGTAGGTTTATCTTTGATAAAAAATTTGCCATGCTTGTGAGTGATGCTGGGCAATGTGGGCAGGGAGTACACTTAAAATCTTCTCACTTCTAATCCTAAAAGTGTTCTAAGAATACAGCGTCTATAAGAAAAATTATACTTAAAAATCATGAGCATAGCATTTAAGACAGTGACTGAGAAAAATTAAATTACAAAAATTCCATTTAAGTATTGCTTTTCAATAGTATCTTTGATATAACTATTTTTTGAATGCCTGTAATACCTTTGAGAATTGAACCTATTAAAAACATTCTTTCTGTACCTAAGCTATGGAGTGTCCGTGAGTTTTAAATCAGTATACATCTTCCTGAGCAATGATGTAGCTGAAATTAACATGTGGCATGTTTGCTTTATGTTTACCAGGTTGCTTATAACTTTGTGAGTCAATTCAGGCTACCAGACTTGTTTATTCTCTCTGAGTAATTAATCTTCCATCTCCTGAGGCATTTTTCATAGTTTCATAAACAGCATTTCTTCTAAAAAAATCTTAGGAAGTGCTAGAATATCAACTGTTCTTAAACAGTCTTCATTTTTGTTGATTGCAGTGTTTAGGTGGGAGCTATAGTGTTAAATACCACATGACGAATGTGTATGAAGGTGGAGAGACAAGTGCTTGAAAATAGGCTTTTGGTTCCATCTGCTTGCTAAAAGAGCCATCAACATCAGCATTATGTCAGATATGAAGGTAGAAATGTCTTTGCACATGGTTTGGTAGGGCTTGCATTTGATGATCTGTCCTTTTGGGACTTTTATCTGTAAGGATTTAATTTTCTATAAATGATAGGACCATGCTCATCAGAGGAAGAGTCCAAACCACGTATGGACTTTAGACAATGCAGGCAAGTTGTGAATCTTGAGTTGTAAAGATGACCATATCTCATAGTTGTTTATTAATTGGGATCAAATAATTGGTGTAATAATTAATGTTCAGAGCTCAACGGCTTATCACAATGAAGGCTTACGTCCTGTTCATATTACAATTTAATGTGGATCCCTAATTTTTGCAATCATTCAGGGACCTTTGTCTTTATAATATTTTGCTGGATCATATCTAGTCAACTATAAGGACGGTGGGAAATGTAATTCAACAGTGATCTCTGGAAGAAAAGAAGAATTTTGTTAAGCCATTACATCTGAGGCCTACATTAGTTTCTAATGTAGTTGACAAGCAAGCTGTATTTCTTTTGATGGGAATTTTATTGTTAGAGTTTATGCCAAAGACATCACTTGCTTCTCTTGTTTAGAACCCTGTACATAAATTCCTAGAAGTGTTTTTCTCCTAGAAACACATCTAAAAATGTTGGAGCTGTGTCTGATACCTAAAGCTTGATGATTCTGAATACAATGTATTTCCATAAGGCCAATTGAAACTATTCTTAACTACTTTATGTGGTTAACTGTTTCTACAGAGGCAGGTTTCATCAAAGCACTGAAATTATGCAGACAGAGCTGGAAATGTTCTTTGAAGAGCATCCTATCATCTTCCTTATAATTTTGGTTTTTATTTAACACTTAGCTCCCAAAGTGGGGCCATGGCAATATCTTTGAGTTATACCTCACATCAGGCCTTCGAGGAGTTTGTGATGCTATTTTATTGCTGGCATACAAAATCATTGAGGTTAACTGTACTGCTATAGGTCACACAGTGAGTCAACGACAGAGCTATGATTAGCCTTGACAGCTGGTGAGCTTCTAGGCTGTTGCTAACTGAGCAACATTGACATTCATTTTGATTTGACTTTGCATTTCATTTTCAACTATTTATTCATTTTAAGGCCTCTTTAAGAAACTTTTTTAGGGATATTGTGTGACTGAGGAAACTTCTATAAATGCTTTGGGGAGGGTCCTTTAGCTTCCCTTTCTTCATCTCCCAGCCTAATAGTTAAATTATATTTATGCTAAGAAGGCTTCCTTTAGGTAGAGTTTTGCAAATTAGGACGAAAGTAGAGACTTTATGATGTTAGGCAAAGTTAATTTTACAATTTGTGACTTTTCAACAAAGAATTTCTAATATCTGATTATGCTTGTGAGTACATATGAGAAAAGTTACAAAACTGTGTTTATTTGACAAGATAATTCAGAAAAATGAAAGTATGTTTCTCAAATTTGACCCAGAACCATTCTGAACATACAGGTAAAACGTAGCCAAGGGCCATCTGGATGGATATCCACCCAAGGCATGGGAAAATGGGCATTTGGCTCATTGGGTCAACATTTTATTCACTTGAATGAGATGTGGGAAGAGAGAGCCCTCTTTCAGTTCTGTATCTACTTCCAGATGTATGTTATAGGAAGATTTTAAGGGAAAGTGCTGCTTTATGGAAGGAACCTTGGTTATCAGCTTAACTGTCCAGCGTGGCAGATTCCCTAGGACTTGTGTTACATTGACTGCAGTCAGCAGACACTTGGATGTTGGTGCCAGAGAGGCTGGGAAACCTAGGGGTCTAGGCATCACACAAGTATAGGCAAAGATAACCTAGCAAAGTCAAGGACATGTGTTTTGGAGTAAAACGGCTTAAGTTCTGATTCTCTCAGTTCCTTGCCCAAGGAATAACTAAATCCAGTTTCCTCACTGGTCAAAGGATCCCTGCTTCGTGGTGATTGAATTGTGGGGCCTAAAGTTGCTGACAATAAGCACGTAGGCTGGTAGTAACAAGGCAAGTGATTGTTCTGCCTTTTCTCTGCCATCCCTCACCCAAGGCTTCCTTTCCAGATTCTCTAATGCTCAGCATGATCATGGGATTGAAGAGCAATATTAAGGTTAGACTCTTTCAAACACATATTATTATTTTTTTTGAGATTTATTTTTTATTTATACATACAGGCTGGGGTACAGGCCAGAGGCGTGGGGCGGCGAGAGGGTTCACCAGAGACAGAGTGGGTAGCAGAACAGGCAGATCAGAAATACACTGCTGAGGGGAGCAGCGGGCAAGGCAGGAGAGGTCTGCCACGCCTCAAACACATATTTGATGTTTTAAAATAGTTATTTGAAAGCCAATAAAATATATTCCTCAAACCTCAGATTGTGTTGTCAATTATGATGTTTATTGGAAGTAGGTTCAGCAGAACCAAAGCTTTTTCCCTATTTTTCAGCTACAAAACAGACTTGTAATGGGTTGGATATATTATGCTAGGTATTAAAAGAACTTCTGTGTGAGTTCTCAAGGGAATCAGAACCACTTAAAGCATCTTTAAGGTAAACTAGAGCTGTATTCTCAGTGAGTGCAGAAGGAGGGCCCTTCTTGTTTTCTTTGTCTGTTCCCCAGTGGAGATGACAGTCCACCCATTAGCAACTCTTCCTACAGAATAATCATCAATTCCTCACCCAGTATGTTTATAGTGAGAAATGTTGCTTACTGTCATGTAAGCACAAAAATCAAATCAAGGAGGCTGAGGAGGTGAAGGCCATTAAAATATCTTAAGATTCACTTCAAGGAGTTGCTTATTGAATTTACCTTCCAGGAAGATACAAATACAGTTAGTCTTTTTTAGTGACAACAAAACATGAAACACTTCCTCTTAAATCTAATGTTTCCATTATCAATATGTGATTGAATCACATAAAATGGGAGAGATTGAGAGTGGTAGTTTGCAGTATGAAGTGATTTGCATGAAACCCTGCTTTATACTCCAATTATTACCGTACATGATTACAGGACAACCTGGTTGTTAATTGCCTGTGGTCTTTAAATATGCACTTCTTTCAGAAATAGACACTAATTATTAGATCTTGTTTTCAGTCTCACCCGAAGTTGCAAATGTCTAGGGTTTTTTTTTTTTTTTTTTAATTTGCAAGTCTAATGGTGCACAGATACAGTAAAACCCTGTCTCATTCTGAATCTTGCTCAGGGTATATGTTCTCTGGGATAAAATCTCTCCATGATTATGAACTTCGCTTTGAGTTGTATGTAGGTGTTCAGTATGCCAATCTCTTGAAAAAACTGTTATCAGAATGCTTGTAGGAATGTTTTTATGTAGATGAAAATTTGCATAAAAACTGAAAATAAACCTGCTTTTCCCAGCTTATCATAATTAAATATAATGGGAAATAACAAACATCAAAACACTGTTAAGTGTTAGCTATTCTCCTAATTCTACCAATAAGAATATTTTGTTTGGGTGCTATGGTTTGACTTGTGCTGGAAAAAAACAATTTGCTCTGTGTTTCAGGCTTTGCTTTCTTTTGTTGTCCATGGTGGATAGGTAATCAGTCATAATCCAGTAGTGCTAGATTGCCCAGTTTTTGGGCCAGGGCTAGCAAATCTATATGCCTGCAGGAGGCAGACTGGTAAGATAAAGAGGTGAAGCCAGTGACTGGGATTGCTGAGCTAACAAGAACTCCAAGCCCTGCCTTATGGCAGCAGCTGCTATTTAGTTCCTGCACATTTACCTCGGACAGAAATCTGAATTTTTATGTGAAATACACAATTTTTAAATGTTGGATGTATAACTCATGTTTTTAAGAAAGGTAGTGTACAGACCAAAGGAAAGATGGCAGTGTGAGTTCTGATTTTAGCGCATGCTATTCCTACTTCCTTTCCTGTTCTTGTCATTGTGCGGTGCTTTTTGGTGTCTCCTGAGCTGACTAGATATCCTTCCCACTAAACCTTTTCAGGTCTGGATTGGGAGATGCCGCTTGTGGCTCTTGTAGCCTCTTTTTGATCTTCAGTTCACTCGTTAGGTAATATTATAAGTGCCTCTTTATCTTTTTGCTTTGTCCCCATTATAGAATCCTCAAGTGCCTCTAAATACAAACTGATTGCATAAGTGATGGTGGGTGAGGGGTCTCTAGGGCCCATGAAAGTTTTGGTTTCACCAGTGATTTTTAGGGCATGATGCTTTTCCAAGGCTTCTTCCGGAATCGCCAATCATTAATAAAGGTATCTTCAGGTTCCTCAATAACCAAAGGGCCTTACAGAGAAGAGAGTAAGGGGAGGGTAGATCTGGGCTTGCTGGAAGTGCAGAAACCTCTTTCCTTAAAGCATGCTGCTACTTGCCACTACTTATTTTTTCCTGCTGCTTTTCTCTTCTTTATTATTTCCCTCTCAATTAACATATTCTAGGGAAGGTAGAGTGCAGATGTGTTTTTGGTACTCAAAACCATATGAAGCCAAAATGAGTCTTTTTCTCTCGTTATAATTATAAGTAGGGCCTTGGGCTATGTTTACTCCCGCTAAAATAAACTTGGTGCTTAGCTTCTCAGTTGCAACACTCTCCAGCTTTTATGAAAAAATAAACAAAAATAAAATGTTATTTTAAATGTAGAGTTAGAAATTAAGTAAAATTGTCCTCAATAGTGCCATATATTAAGCATTTTTTTTCTTGGAGGGACTGCAGGATTGTTCAGGAAAACCTCCCAACAAAACGGTATCAAAGAAACAAACTTTCAGTGTTTGGCATCAAATTATAGCTCATCCTATTATAACTATGGAGGAGCAGTGTAAGCCAGTGTCTGTTGCGGGGCTGTTGTAGGTACAGTTCCCAGCTTTCCCATATCCTAGTTGTGTAGCCATGAGTCAATCACTTAATTTCTCTGTGCCTCAGTTACTGGTTCTGTAAAATGACAATCATAATAATAATTAAGTCAGGTTACTGTGAAGCTTTTTAAATAAGTAGAAAAAAGCCACACCTTCAAAATAGAACTTGGCACATTACTGTTTTTCATGTTTATGTTCTTATTTTTTTAAGACAAGTTTGTTAAGGTATAAATTAGAAATTTATCCTTTCTAATAGACAGTTTTATGAGTTTTGACAGGTACATACAAATCATGTAACCACCATGACAATCAAGATGTAGAAAGTTTCTATTTTTCTCAAAAATTCTCTCCTGTTCTTTAGAGTCAACCTCCTCCCTTCCCCACTCTTCCTGAGACACTGACAATCACTAGTCTGTTTTCTGACTCTACATTTTCTTTTACAGAACATCATCTAAACAGAATCATGTCATATAGACTCTATGTATGAATCTAGCATTTCTCACTTAGCACAAGGATTGTGGAAACCTTTTCTCTAAAGGGTCAGGTAGTAAGTATTTTAAACTTGCAGGCTATATAGTCATTTTAATTCTGCGGTTGCAGCCATGGACTATACATGAATGATTGAGTGTGGCTGTATTCCAATAAAACTTTGTTTTTAAAAACAGGTGGCAGCTGAATTGAGTGGGACACCATGATTCATTCGTGTTGTCATGTCTTCTCAGTGGGTTTGTTCACTTATTGTTAGTTTTATCCCATTGCATAGACATACCACAGTTTGTTTAGTCATTTAGCTGTTGAAGAATCTTTGAGTGTTTCCCAAAAATTATGAACAAAATCACCATAAACATTTGCCTACAGGTTTTTGTGAACACAGGTTTTGATTTCTGCTAAGCAATTATGTAGGGGAGGTATTGTTGGGTTGTGATCTTTTATAGGACAGTCCCAAGCTATTTTCTAAAATGGCTGTATCACTTTGCATTTCCACCAGCATTCTAAGAGAATTTCAGATCTGTTGTTTTCTCACCAGTATTTTATATTGTCCAGTCTTTGTTCCATTTAAGTGAGTCCAAAAAATTATGAAGAATCTTTGAAATAAGAATAAAAATGCTTACCTTTTGCCTAAATCAAGTTGGAAGTCTTGAAGCATTGTCCAGATAGAAATGACATTACTTGGGTTTTAAAATGATTACCTCAGATGTGGTGGTAGAGAATGACTCAGAAGGTGGCACGGGCAGAATAGGAAAATGTCATGTTACTACGGGGGAAAGGGGAGACACTTGACTTGAAGTGTGGTAGAGAAGATCAAGTGGCTAGATGTGAGGAATGTTTAGGTGGTGGAATTGATAAAACTTATTAGAGACTGATCATCTATGGCTCTTAAGAGAGTGACACAAGCAACTACATATTTTATGGTACATTTACCAAGATGAGGAAGTTTGACAAGGGAAAAGGCTTAGGAGAATGAGGCCATTAGTTCAAGTTTGAGATATATGTGAGAGAAGCACATGGAGGTTCCAAGTAGGTAGTTTGATATCTGGATTCTGGGGTATAGGAGGAAAATTGGAGACCACTATGGTATAAAAGATAATCTGATAAACTGTGGTGGAGGATTATTGGGGGTTTGGTGGTGAATGTGGTGGTAACATACATTTGTAGAGATATGAACCTATTCACCTAAATCATATATGGTGTTGTAGACCAACATTACCTCAATAAACATAACAGAAAAATGAAGAAAAAGTTAAAGAATTACATTAAAAGTATGTTTGATGATAAGGAGGTAGATATGAGAGCGAGAATTTTTAATGATCTGAGAAGAGAGCATAAGATAGAGTTCAAGGTTCAAGAACCTCCATGTTTCGTGTTGAGAAGTGGAAGGAAAGTAGGAGAGAGTGGTTAAAAGAGGCTGGAGAGAGGAAAGAAGATAAGGAAGTAGTGGGGGTGAGGGAGTAAGAGAGAGACAGAGACAGAGGCACAGAGAGAATGAGAGTCAGTTGACTCAGATGGTTACCACCCAGATGCTGAAGTAAGTGAGCAGTCAGTTGTGCGGCATGACAACTAAAAAGAAGGTGGCAAAGTGCTCACTGGATTTAGCAGCAGAGTGGACTTTAGTCAGGGTTGGTGTGGTGGTGGTGTGAAAATCCAGTTTAGAGTGAGTTGAGGAGTAAGTAGGAGGTGAGGTAGTAGAGAAAGTAAGGGCATACAGTTCTTTCAAGAATTTTTAGCATGGTGGTTAGAAATATGTGTGAGGTGTTTTTTATTGTTGAGATGTTAGGGTTCTTGTGAGAAGGAGGAGGCAGAGGTTAAGAAAGGAGAAATAGTGTGATCAGTGAGATATCCACAAAGCATGAAATTCACCTTTCAGATCAAGCATATTTGCTGATAAAGAGATTGAGGTGGATGTAATATTTATAACTATGACCTGTTAGCAGAGTAAAATAGGGGGCTTTTAGTATTATCATGTTTTAATGAGTTATAATATGGTTCTTAAATTTATTTCTTAAGTATTTCTAGAAAACTTACCACATAGAAAATGTCAACAAAATTCTTTTGATGTGTGAAAACGCTCTCACAGTTTAGTTACTTGTCAAGCTCTTGTCGAAGTCCTACCCATCTGTCAGGGTCCAATTGAAATCCTCAAAGGAAAGACTCTCCCTACCTCATCTTTATGGTCATAGCTGGGTACTTCCCCCCCCCCCCATCTTGACATTTGTTCTTTCTATATACTTGTTATAGAATGTATGTGCATGATGAGTTGCAAGGAGAAATTTGGCTTAGTTTTTATACAAATTAAAAATCATTTATCAGAACAATCTTTTGGACAGAGCTGTGATCACCTATTGCACAGGTTTTGGCCTTGTGGTTCAGAGCTTCATCTGTTGCTCCTACAGCAGAATGGGAAGCTCTGCCATTATGGATTGTACTGATATTGTGATTTAAAGGAAAGAAAATAAAGGCCACATAGCTGTGGATAACTGAGTATTAGAACAATGCTAGCTGGTACTGTTTAATATAGTGAACTAAACTACTTGTAGCGTTTTGGAAAAAGCTGGGTAGATATTTACTTGCTTCTCTAGACATTTAATTCTGACTATTTTTTTTTAAACATCAGCATCCTTTTGTATTTAACATGATAAGTTTCATTGTAATGAAAGAACTAGAACTTGAACTAGACCTAGAAATAGGGAATGTTGTTATCACCTTTTAAGGGCTATAGCTAGCTTTAAATAAACTAGTGTGAAAGCATCTAAAAATCAAAGTAGTGTATATTAAATCTGTAAAAGCTATATTTTATGTTAAGTGATTTAATGGGGAAGCATCTGAAATCTTTGAAAAATATTCCAATTGGGTAGAGCTGATAAACTGGGCAATAATTTCTGTTAAGCAGATTTTTTAAATTATACTGAGTTAAGTTTATAGATCCCCAAACTCTAGGATATATTATTATCAGGAGAATTAAGGAATGAAGAACATATATTTTTAAAGAAATTGCAGAAAGGCATAATGTGCATTTTCTTCCCTTTTTTCAACACTTTTAAATGTTATTTGAATGAATTACTGCTACTGGATAAAACACTTCCTTATGTTCTCCTATAAATTGTCTTAGACAAGGTATTTGGGAATTGCTACACAGTGTGGGATATAATTGAACTTGACTGCTTATAAAATTAAAACAAGCAGTTGAGATATTGAATCTGAAACCAGGTGTTCCATGACTAAATAATTGTGATTCTTGAGGAAAAAAAAAATACACCACCAATTCTAAGGGCTTTTTTTACTCTCACAAAGCGTCTAGTCCTGTAACTCCATGTGGATTGTGGAGTATGGTCTAGCTCTAGTGTTACTTGTCTTCATAACAAATTTTTATAGTAAAATTTGTTAAATTGGCATTCCAGATAAACAGCTGAATATGGTCTGCTTTTTACCTCAGGTGAACCTGGCCTATGTTGAAGCAGCAGAGTGCATTTCAGAACCTATTAACAGGGAGCCTCCTTCCAGAGAAGCTCAGCTACTGACTTTGCAGAATACGCCTGAATTTGATATCCTTGTCATTGGAGGAGGAGCAACAGGAAGTGGCTGTGCACTGGATGCTGTCACCAGAGGTAAGTCCTGATGTGAATGGAAGAGCACAAATAAGATTGCGTCTTCTATCACCAATATAAATGCTCTATGTTCTCTGTGCTAGTAAAGTCACGTGTCGATTGTGTTTCCTAATCATCCAACTTTTGCAAAGCACCTTAACATTTTTTAAATATAGGTGCTTACACAATTTAAAAATGAAATAATGTGGGGTTTTTTTTTTACACTTAAATGAATTTATATAAATAGGAAACTTTATATTCCTGTGAATTCATTGATTCGATGTTATGGGTTTTACTTTATTTTTTCTAACACATAGTAAGTACATTTATAGGAAATAAAATCACCTACATTGAATATCACCTGCAGCCACCTCTATGTAGGTAGAGAAATGCTTTACTGAAATAAATTAACATATTAAAATACTTTTTTTGTTTCAGTATCTCTTAAAATATTCCCTTCCCCTGAAATACAAACCACAGTTTGGAAACTATAGTCCTCTGAGAATAAGTAGTGGAAAAGGTAGTTGCTAATTTGTAGATTCTGTCTCAATCACTCTATTAGTCAGCATTATGAAAGATATGATAAAAAGTTCTTTAAAAACGGAAACATGACATGTAAAGAAAGAAGCTTGTGGGACTGAACACCATATGATATATTTAATAAAATGATTTGTTTCTTTTGCCTGTGGTAATTAGTGTTGATTTTGGGGTCAAAGAAATCTGGGTTTATTCCTGGCTTAGCTGCTTGATCAGAGACATGTATGTATGTATGTAAGTGTAGGCACATGTGTGTACTTGGACAAATTATTTTATTTCTTTAAAGTTCCTTACCTTTCAAATAATAAAAAAAAAACCTTCTGGCAATGATAGTTATGAGGATTGTCTAATTATGAAGAGGACTTAGAATAGTGCTTGTCACAAATTAGAAGTTCTCGATAAATTGTGGATTGTGAGTTGCTATTATTAACATGAAGGTAAAAAAATGTTAGACCTACTTATCCTGGAAAAATAATACTTTGTGGTATCCACAGATGTACAGAGGTAGGAACTGTGGCAAAATATTTTGATTTGATTATTTTAATTATTATATATTTATTGCTGTATTATACTCAATGGTAATAATTTATTGCATTGAATAATTCTTTTCATGTTAAATTATTATCACAGTCAACTATGTAAGGTATTTAGTTACCTTATATACGGTAGAATTTACTCTTACAGAAATGAAATAAATTTCATGTGACTTAGGTGCACACAGACATAAAGTGCCCTGGATTTACTTTGTGTAGGACCTGCACGTAAGTTTTGACTCATATAGATTTCATGGCTTAGCCTATGTCCTTTTTGTCAGTTCTAAACAATGATAAGTTATTAAAAATTTAGGTGCTGTAATCTATTCATTGCCAGGCAGATCACAATTTTCATTTAATTCTCTATCGCCATCTGTGGTTTATAAAATGAGCCCAGATTATCCTTGGACATACTAAAGGAGATGGAAATAATAGTTACAGTTTTGTCAAGGTATTTGAACTCAACTTTCTCCTGAAGGCCTGGGGAGGAGTGTGAGAGGACATAGTCTCAATGTAATGAGAGTTCTTATTTGGGATGACCCCACCTTGTCCTAGGAATACCTTTGGAGTTAGAATTTACTAGGTGACAATTTTTTGTGTATCAAAGAAGGACATTTCCTCAGTAGGATTAAAAATACATTTTTGGTTTCTCCTTTGTACTGGTCATGCTGTACTGAAATATACAGTATTTCTTTTTCAGTTCTGCAAATATCCACTGAAATATCTGCATGGCAATAGGTGAAGTCATGTAAGAAAATACAAAGATGATTGATATATTTAACACCATTAGGGTTCTCTTAGTTCTATGATGCCCGTTTGTATAGACTGAATTACATTATAGAGAATATGCCTTTTGAAAGGTTTAGGGGTATTATGGACGTTTGAAGGTGAGGGTAGCCACATCTTCAGAGAGTGATCAGGAGAGCAAACAGCTGCTATTTGGTATAACTATCATTTAATTATAGCTGTTATTTAATCAGTTAAATATTTTGTTGATATAACATTGGTTTAAGATATTATATAGGTTTCAGTATTATAATTTAATATCTGTATATACTACTTTTTGATCACTACCAAAAGTCCAGTTTCTATCCAACACCATACAGTTGACTAGTTATCTAACTTACCCACTCTTCCTTCCCTTCTCCCTTCTGGTAACCCACACTTTCTCTTACAATTTAAAAGTTATTTTTATTTGTTTTGTTTGTTCATTTATTTTATCTTCCACATCTGAGTGAAATCATAGGGTGTTTGCTTTTTTCTGTGTTACTTATTTCTCTAAGCACAGTACCCTATAGGTCCTTCCAGGTTGTCACAAATCACAAAATTTTACCATTTTTTATAGCTGAGCAGTATTCCATTGTCTATATATGCCACATCTTCTTTGTCTTGCCATTTGTCAGTGGGCATCTAGGTTGTTTCCGTAGCTTGGATATTGAAAATAATGCACATATCTCTTAGAATTTGTCTTTTGTTCTTCCTTGGGTAAATGCACAGAAATGAAATAGCTGGATATCCATTCTTATTTTTTTGAAAATCTTCATACTGTTTTCCATAATGGTTGCACCAGTTTACATACCCACCAGTAGTGCACAGGGTTCAGCATAGTCATAGACAGAATGTTAATAGGGAACATTGTGTACTGCAAGTCTTCCAATCTGAGGTATAATGGGGGAGAACAGTATGAAGTCAGTGTGCATGTAAATCAGCATGTTTCAATTTGAGTGTCCAGGCCAGGTAAGAGAGAATAGGAGAGAAGAGTGGACAGGACTAGGGCCTAGTTAGCTAGGGAAAGAGCTTTGGACTTTATTGAAGAGGCCACTTGGAGATGCCGAAGAGCGTTAAATTTGGTGATGAGGAGTGGCTAGGCAGAACTATTCCTTCCTTCCTCTTGAATCGTCTCACTTATACTTTCTTCTTTGTACTTTCCAGATTTACATGTTTCAAAAAACATAGACAAGGTCATACCAGTTACTATCATACCAGTTACTATCTTGCAGTATTTCTTTCAAATAATAGTGTATTTTACCAGTCTGTACATGTATATCATATTCCTTTTTTTTTTTAACAGCAGGAAAATTTATCTCAATGCTGTTTGCGTTAATGATTTGTAGGTTATATCCAAAATTAATTTTTTATCTAAAATTAATACTGTTTGTGAGTCAAATACTGAACAAGCTCTGAGACTACAAGATTAATAAGATGTGGCTTTGCCCTCAGGAGCTTATAGTTTATTCATGTTTGCTGAACAAATACTTTTTTCCTTTGGGCAGTGAAGGACATTCAGTAGTGATTAGGACATGAGCTAGTACATTAACATGGTTGTGGGGTGATGATGAAGAGGAGAAGGAGATAAGAGTTTCTACAGCCTAAATACTGACCAGATTTTTGAATTTTTATAGTTAGTAACAGCTAAGAAAATAATATACCTTTTATATCTCTTGGCATGTTGATTTCTGTCTTTTAAAATAACTGACTGAAAGTCTCATTTTATGTATATGGAACTATGATTTAAAAAGGGATGGATAAATCTTAGTTTGTATTTCTTTTATTATGCTGGTAGCCCTCTGGGATTACCATTTATAATTAAAATGTATAGAGATGCTAAAGTCAATCTGTATTTATCCTTTTACTACAATTTCTGATCATATCAGAAGCCCTCTGAAGTGTGAAATAATCATGGGCATTTGGTTAATGAATTGTGCATTGTTGCTGTTCATTCATGGAATTTGCTCTTTTATTATATTTGATGCTTCACTTAACAACAAATTTTGCTTTCTCTGCATTTGATATGTTTTTACCAAATTATTCCTGATTGTATCCATTAATCTTTAGTCACATTTGACAAAAATAAATTACTGTGATCTTTTAAAGTTACCAGTAATAATTAGATTTTTCAGGACATCAAAGTTTTGGGGGAGCCACTAGATGTTAAAGGACTTGTATAAAAATCTTTGCACATGCTTTTTGATAAAATTCTATGCCCAAATGCAATTTTGGCAATAGATAAACAAAGATAATAGAAGAAAAAGAGAAAATCATGATGTGTTCATAATGAACACTTATTTGCTTTCTTACCATCTGTATTTTCTTGGGGAATCAGTCTCCATTTGTTTCATTCGAAGAGTATTATTTTATAAACATAGCATCCATAATTCTCCTTATATTATTTATCCTGCAGGTCTCTAAGATCAGTAGAAATTATTTCACTATTCAGCACCTCTGTGTCCAATTTCTGAGAAGTACAACCTGGCCTAGTTGTAGGCATTTAGCTCCCAAAGAAAGTTGGAATGAGGAAACTCTGATAAATATATTCACTCCCTCAGGGTTCCTTAGAATTTTTTTTTTCAGTTCTTTTTGTTCTTTTATTTGACTTACCCTGTATGTATCAGAGATAACCTCGATCACCTCAAAGTTCACATTTTTTATGGATTCAGTTCAAATTCCAGAAAAGACTGCCTCTTGCTGGAGGAAATATTAATTGTAACTTCTTTTTAAAAAATGTCTGTATACTTTTAGTTTATGAATGGTATCTGGCTAGCAATGCCTGAATTCTGTAATTCCTTCAAGTCCAAGGCATACTAGCTGAGTGACTTAGGATACAGGTTAGAATTAGGATGAACTAGGATCAAACCTTGTCATCATCACTTATTCATGAACTTTGAACAGTATTTTAACCCTACAGAAGCTCAAGTTTGTCAGACATAAATAAAAATAGTAATAAATAACTGTCTTTTACATAGTAAATGTTTGTGAAAGGGAGGCGGTATGCACATTGCAGAAAAATGCAGAAAAGGGAGGGCCTTAAAAGATGGTGAATTCTTAGAATTGCAGGTCTCCACCTCTCACTCTACCACCACCACCTCCACCTACCTTGGGGGTAGAGAAAATCCTGCTTTAGGACAGCAGAATTGTAGTAGATGAGTTTGCTGTTTGTTGGACACTGCTCATGAGAATAGATTACAAATTCCTGCTAAAATTTATCTGTAAGTTTATCATAAATTTAACTAATACAGTGATTTTCTTTGTCAGGAGTTGGGGGAGAACTTGAGAAACTGAGCTAAATTTTGTCTGGAAAAATAAACCCATGAGATTTACTAGATTAATTCTGAAAAAGCATAATAATAAGGGAGGTAGAGATCTAGCAGATATTAAAGTGTGTTCTAAAGCTTCTTTAATTAGTTTGCTAAAGGAATAGAGATCAGTGGAACAAAAGTTTTTAAGTCCCGAAACAGATATAAATACTAAACTTTAGGGCAAGGTAAAAACAGCATTTACAATATGTCATTAATAGTGTTAGAATGCCCCAAAATATGTGTTTGTGCTTTTATATTAGAAGTGTATGTGAACTTTTTAAAAATAGAGAAGGAAAGGTATTTTTAAACATGATGCCTCTAAGTTATTTCTGTTTTGTAAAATCCTACTAAATTTGATTTCATTAAAAATTAAAATTTACCAAAATATAATACTAAGTTTAACAAACATATAGCAAATATAATGAAGCAATCACATGTGAAATTGGGAAAATATTTATCACCTATCATACAGAGGTTTGATTCAGGTTTTCAATTTTTTTATATTCTTTGTTTTTATGTTTCTGTGATAAACAGCAAATAGTTGAATTCTTATTTTAAACAATAGCTATAATTTATCTTTTAATAAGAGAATTTAATGCATTTCCATTCATCTTGATAAATATGCATTTATTTTGTACTTTTTACCTTCCACTTGGTACTTCTGATAAGATACATGGGCATCTTTTAGAACTAGGATTAGTTACCACTGGATTTTGTAAGTAGGAAGTCAATGGAGTATTATTCTTTATTTTTATCCTTATATTTTTGGCTATTCCTTCTCTCTTTGAACATTGACTTTTCAAACATTGGCCATTTATATAATAAAAAAGTAAAAAAAAAAACACAATAGCAATTCTTAACCCTCTGAAACTGTATTATTGCAATTAATATAATACATTTTTGCATCTCCAGTCATATATACTTCAGAAGCATGAATTATGTTTATGATATGTTCTGACAACATAGTATTTTCATTAATAGTTTATTTCCTTATATTAAAAAAAATATTAAACAAGCAACCCATTACTGTACAATCTATAGAATGCTAACATTCACTATTAGAAAGTAGGGGCCAAAGCATAGGCTTTGGGTTATGAGGATTAACAAGCCAGGATTTCCTTGAAGCTTTACAGGGCTGTTATTTATTTTTTTAGAGAAATTGATCCTTCATATAAAATGTTCAGCCTTTGGGTTAGTTCCTTTTCTTATTAATAGAAATGGCTTTTAAAATCCAAAGGTAAGTGCCCAGAGCTTTTCTAAAGAAGTTTAAACTCCCTTTTCCTTAAACTACATCATTTTTCCTTCATGGGACATGCAGCCTAATACCAAGGCTTATGACGCTGATAGACAGAGGCTGATGATGCTAATAGACAGAGTGCCTAATTTTTTGATTTCTGTATTTATTACCTTGGTGCCTCTGATGGTTATTTCATAGTCATTAGTCTTTCTTTTCCATTTAAAAATTTCTAAATAATGCCATATCTGAAAATTTATTCTAATGAAATAGTTAAAGATGCAGCGTTTAAATAAAAACATAAGCTTACAGAACTGTGCTAGTGAAGACCAGAAATAATCTAAAATGTTCACAAATGGAGAATTGAATAAATATATCAATATAAATATTTGATATAATACTATCTACGCATTAAAAATGAAATTATGAAAAAATATTGACATGGAGAGATGTTTACAATAAACAATGTTAAATGAAAATATTAAAAATAAATGAATATGTCATCTGATCCTATTTTTGCAAAAACGTACATATGTGATTATATACGTGCATAGAAAATGTGAACATTTAAACACTCAAATGTCAATTGTGCTTGTCTCTGAGTAGTGTGATGGCAGGAGAGTTTTATTTTGTTCTCTTTACTTCTCTGCATTTATTATATTGAGCGTGTTTTTCATGCATAATAAGATAATCAGTAAAAGGTATTAAAATATACTTCTGTTCTATTTCATGTTGTGAAAATTAAATGTCGTATCATTCCTCCCCTTAAATGGTAATTATCCCTCTATATTCATCCAACTGTCTTGATCCATGAATTGGCTTAGTGGGAGTATTTCTTACTCAGGTCAGAAAAGGCGAAACTAAGAAGTTGTGTTTAGTTCACACCCTTCACCCCACCCAGAAGACACAATTTTTACTTGCAAAGAGATGGGCAGAAGGAGACTGAAAGGTAGATTTCAAGTTCACTCTTTTCCTACTATAACTAATCTTGTTTTTCCACCTATGATTTTCAGAGTAATTTCCTCCATAGATTAATGCTTTACCACTGTCATGAAATTCCTGACACTACTTACTAAAGGTAATCAATAATACAAACAAAAAATAAGATAATATTACCACTCCTAAGTGTTCTGGCTCATCTCAGTAGTAACAGAGCTTACTGTTTCCATAAAAAGTAACTGCTGAAAGAAACTAAAACTATGATTTCCCATAAAACCTAGTTTAATGAATTACTATTAAATGCACAGAGAAGCTAGACCTTTTTGTGGGAAGGTCATTCTTTTTACTCTGTGGGGAGATAGTTCCCCAGCCTTCCCCCCAGTTCCTCAAATCTACAGTCAGGAGCATTTGCTTAGAACATGGCTATGTTATTTTTGATGTCCTTTAAATTTAATTATTTTACCCAAGAACACAAAATGTTAGCATATAATGTCACTTAAAAATACTGTTCATTATCTTTGAGAAGAGAAAATCATACCCCCTTTCCAGTTCCTTGCTTTATATTTTAAGTATCAGAAAACTAGATTCTATTTTTCGGATCAATGATCTTTAAGGGGAAGAAAAAGGTTTGGGTTTTTGAGAGGTAAAATAGAAAGGAGCTTATTATATAACAATCTTGAAAGACATTATAAGATTTTTAAAAGTTTCATTATCTTTGATATAGTTGGTTAATCAGTTAAGGAATATATTTATTACAAGTGGTTATAACTTCTGATAATATCTTGGCTTTGCATTTTTCCCGTTCTTTATTCCATCATTCTCATCCACAGAAAAACAAGAATTCCATAATATTTAGTATATCATAGCAGTTGAAAAATTTTAAATGTTTTCTAAGATATATATTTTTTGTAATTACAAGAGACTTTTGATAATAATTTTAGGTTCCATGGTGCTTTAATAAATCAATTTAGCTTAATGCTAAAGATGAAAATTATTTATGCTAGGGAATGAGCAATATGATTTCTCCTTAGAAACTCTGGTGGGTAGCTTAATGATATGACACTGGAAATAATGGGACAGAAAATCAGCCTGGTTTGACAAGAAGTCTATTTTAACTTTTGTTGGTATTCACTAGGGTTTCTCACATAAGTACATGTGAATAACTTTTTAAAATGTCCAATACTTGTAAAAGCAATTCTGAGGCTTTAAAGTGTTAGCTCTCACTTAAATATCCTGAAATATCCCTGAGATGGCTTGCTAATTCCTAGAGTAGTTCCCTGCATCACAATGTGTCAGTTTGGAGGGGAAAAAAAAAAATGTCCACCCTGACTGCAAAAGCCCATAAAACTCTCTCTTCATGCCAGTCTATAAATCCATCCTCAGACTGGTGAGGCTGGACTCTTCATTGTCCTGCTTGTACGGTATGGCATCCATCCTCTAAATGGTGTCCTAATGAAGGGGAAAATGTCTGAAGTCATGCTGAGACAAAGCCTCAATGTAGACTGAAAGTTTCGGGGAGTAACTGATAAATATTCTCAAGACCACACGCCTTACTCATGCACCCCAGATAACTTGCTTAGAAGTCTCCTGCCTCTGTATTCTAGCTGGCTTTAAAGTGATAATGTACCCCTGCTTTAGGCAATGAATACTCTGTTACCTAATAGCTCAGAACTCAGACTTTAAAGAAAGATCTCCTCTGGGCCCACCAGGGTAAATAAAGATCTTCCCTCCTCCTCTCTGAGTGCTGCTTGGTTCCCTGACGGAATTCTGCTGTACACTACCTCCAACCTTTCTCTCCCTCCAGCTTTCCTTCCGCCTGTGCAGTCAGAGAAATCTTTCTAGAACAGTAATCTGATTTCTCAGTTTCAAACACTTGGGCAGTTCCCCTGGCAGGAACACAGTAGTATTTTTAAGAACAATATTCAAGATCTTCTGAAATAGAGCTAAAGTTTATTCCTTGTTTATAATAAGTCAAAAAAACTAACAAGCAGTTTCTTGTTCTCCCAAATGGATAAGCTTGTAACTGAGCACAGTGTTCAAGTTCATGCATGTGTGGCATTGATGCGATATCTTGTACTTCTGTATTGAAGTACTTTCTTCTCCAACTGATCCATGACTTGTAGCTGTGTTCTCAGGCATTTTCCTTTGGAGGAGATCTTGTTATTACTTACTTGTAAGAAACTATGGTCTGCAGGACAGGGTCCAAATGCCTCAAAGTGGATGAAAGACTCTTTGTTACCTGCCTTTCACTATCTGTCTTTCCTCTGGCTGAGTGTTCTTCACATTGTCCCTCAGATCCTGCACCTGAGTCCATGAGTGACGGCAGTCCTGTATAAGCCGGAACATTTCAAGCATTTGCCTTTTTCTTGCTTAAGCAGGCCCTGGCCAGTGATAAGTCCCTTTCTTCCCCTTCACCTCCTCGTCTCCCTGACATCTTGAACATGTATGCCTCGGTAGACTCAGCTTTTGTGGATGACTCCCTTGCCAAGTACATTAAAAACTACTTCCTTGAGTGTAGTTATTGTTTGCACAGGGATGTGTGTCATCAGTAAACTAGCCCCAGAATTTAGTGGCTTCAAACAACATTTATTAAAACACCATTTCAGTGGGTCAAGAATCTGGGTGTGCTTAGCCTGGGTCCTCTGGCTCCAAGTCTCTTCCAGGCTCAGTGTTTTCCTAGCAACTCGCATGGCTGTTGGTGGTGTTCAGTTCTTCATGGGTTATAGCACTGAGATCTCAGTTCCTTCTGACCTGGGGACCTCCCTCAGTTCCTTAACTTACAACATGATGGCTTGCTTCATCCCAGTGTGAGAGAATTCAAGAGAGAGTACTGGAAAAAGCAGAAGTTAGTCTTTTGGAACCTAATTATGAAAATGACATGCTTTTATTGTTGCTGTTCTCCATTTGTTAGAATCAATGATCTAGTACCATCCCACACTCCAGGGTAAGAAGTGGGGATTACTGGAGGATAAGATGTCTGCTACTGCAACCTGCAGAGGACCCTTTGGGCAAGCCCAGGTGGGGAACCATGGGCTGGTTGGAAGGCTGTTTTTTCTTTCCCAGTCTTAAGTCTGGGCCTCTTGTGGTGCAGGTATCTTGATGCCATGACTGATTCCAAGGTTCAGAAAGAGGTCTATTTAAATAATCTGTCTCTCAAATGCTATTTGAATGTCAACTCCCTCATCTGATCTTCAGCTGAAGAGTAAATGACACTATTTTAGTGCTGGAAGAACTCTCTGTGTTGGATTTACTAAGAAAAGGTGATATAGCTTACCAAGACAGTGCATTTTTAAAAGATTGCAAATGTAATCTTGACCACACAATTTGGGTTCATGCACCAAATTTAACTTCTAACTCATAGTAAGATGAGTCATCTGTACTTTCAAATGTAGCACCTATAGAACTGTTGCACTTGCCTCTCTTGGGCTGGGAGCCACTTAACAGTTTGGTTCATACCTAATTCATTTCTAACATCAGCACTTTGCCTGGCTTTGAAGCGCTCAGTAGTCATTAAATACACACCAACACACACACACACACACACACACACACACACACACACACACACACAAACTTGATACTCTGACTTTTCTGGCTTTTTTCCCCTTAATATCCACTAGTAAATTTACTAAGCATTGCTAAGATTTTATAGATCGTTCTCTGGCAAAAATGCTTAGAAAGAGTGACCTGGGTCTATAATACCTATAATTTCTGTGTTATTTTGCTAGTTAGTTAGAGCATTGGGCAGTTTTTGCCCTCAGATCAGAGTTCTCTACTTTTCTCTCTGCAGTTTCCAAATATTTTGTCCTTTTGAGTTAAGGGGATTGCCCTGATTTTATGATGACATTTGGGTACGATATTTAAACTGTTAAAAGTTATAAAAACGACCCTTTGGTATTAAATGTAATAAATGACTCTGAACTGAATACATGCACAGGTTCTCTTATATGAGCTTTCTGTTCCAGTAATATATTCTCATTGTAATTGGATTCTATGACATTCTCATATCCCCCAGGAGTAGGCCAGGCCCTGAAAATTCCTCATGGCTTGATGTTCATGTATACTTTGGGTCTTTTGAAGTTTTGAATTTCATTTCTAAATAGCATGTGAGACTTATAGTACCTCTTGTCCTGCCCAATCCTGAAGATGCAGGCATGCATCGTCTGCATGCCTCTGCAAGGAAATAAAACAAAAGTCAGTAGTTTTATTTCTAAGAGATTTATTGATACCTTCAAATAAGGGAGAGTGGGTGGATGGATGACTTCTACAACTGACGTATCTTTGTTTTTTGTTACAAGAATATTTTCTTTTCTTTACTTGTGGGTCCTCTGCACTGGGTTCATTTGTCCTGGCTTATAGTTTACTTTTAATTCTATAAAATTGTGCTTGTTTGTGTTAAGGTAGATTATAAATTCTTCAGTATCAGAGGTTATTCGCTTCTTGATTTCTTTGATCTCTTTTTCATGTTGTACCCATTATTATATCACTCTGGAAAAAGAAGCCAGCAAATAAGAGGTCTAGTCCGGATTTAATGATGGTGCATTAGAGTAGATTAGAGATGAGGGGCTGGAATGCATTTGGACTCTTGTAGTGAGGGGTGAGTTCCAGAACACTTCATAACAATACTAGCTAACTCTACATGAGAAAAGATGTGTGCCAGGCTCTCCTTTGACCCTCTAAATGCACCAGTGTATGATAAGACCATGAAATTGTTCCGTAATATTTTCTAGTTTGTGATTCATTCACAGTTTGTTATGCTTCTAGTTCTGGTTTGACTTTTCCCCCAGGAAGAGACTAAAATCTCTTCATTATAACATAGACAGTGTACTGCACTTTGAATACAAATTTATCCATGTTCAGAGCAATTTTTCTTGTGATTGTCTCTACCCTTGAGAAGTGCCTTTAATGAATTACATACAAATTGTGTAATTTAAGAAGTTAATTTGGTTTTCTGGTTACACAGGACTGAAAACAGCCCTTGTAGAAAGAGATGATTTCTCATCAGGGACCAGCAGCAGAAGCACTAAATTGATCCATGGTGGTGTGCGATATCTTCAGAAGGCTATCATGAAGTTAGATATTGAGCAGGTAATTGTGTATGCTGGTTGTTAAACAAAAATTGCAACTATGCTTTCTTTTATCTAACCAATTAAATGAGTTTTTTTTTTTTATGGCTTTTAACATTTCTTCCTGTTGGAAATACCTATTCTGCTGGACTGTCTTTCAGAAGAGGTGTGCCAGTTCTTTCCTGTAATATTATGTTTAGGAGCAATCAGGGACTTTTCCTACACAGACATGTCAAAGTATATATTTTGAAAATCACTTTTTGGTGTGTTGTCTTTTAACAATTTTGATTTGTTTTTGTTTTTACCAATGACCACCAAATTGCTTTTCCCCAAGAAGTTTCATGGGAGCTGTATGCAATACAGAAAGAATATTAAATTGATCCTCCTAACTACAACTGAAATATTTTTATATTGACATTGACATACTCTTAAGAAAAAGGTGATCTGAGTTATGCTTATCTTATGCAACAATTTATTTTGTCCAGTCTGCTACCATTTGAAAACTGCCAAATCAGTGTGGAAGGTGACATTTCCCAGAGGGACCAAAAAAAAAAAAAAAAAAAAAAATCTGAACTCCTTATTGCTTTGCATGCATGAAAAGCAAAGCAGCACTAACCTGACATTGTCAGTTTTGAATCTGCCCCTCTTTCTCACATCTTTTTGGCATCAGGATGGATGCAAGGCAAAGAGTATAGGATTTAGAATTAGATGACATGTGGTATGTTCCAGCTAATTTATTCAATTTTTGTGAGCCTCAGGATTCTCATTTGTAAAATTAGTATTGTAAAAGTAATGTTGGCTCTTCAGAGAGGCATCATGACAACTAAAGGAGTTAGGACAAAAGCTTTTTTTATCATCTATAAAATACTCTTCAACTCCTCAGTATCATTTTTTGCTTTGGTTAGTGGAGGCAAGAAGGAAAGGTTGAGTGTGAATTTGAGCAATCTGTTATCTCTTACATGAGAAATATAGGGAACTGTGAAAGGGGACAATACAGAGAATGCAAGATAAATTGTTACAATAATCTTGTAACTCAAGTCAAGAAAATATCTTACACCTGGGAACTCTGACAGCATGTTTTTCTCCTATGCAAATACTGTTAAGGTTTCTAAAAAATCTTTCAGGTTGACAGCATGATGTATTATTAGAAATTTGATTAGGAGGGAGCTATCCTCGCTCAGAGGTAAGAGAGGTTTCTGTGTATCAATCAGTTGGCAGGGTGTCTATTTGCCATTTGAAAATATTATGATCTGTTACTGCCAAACTAATTTTCTCTGTTTTGCTTTTCAGTATAGGATGGTAAAAGAAGCCCTTCACGAGCGTGCCAACCTACTAGAAATTGCTCCCCATTTATCAGCTCCACTGCCTATAATGCTTCCAGTATACAAGTAAGCCCTTTGCTATCTTTCTATGATTTGCTTATCTGAGGTCAATAGTCCAGTAGTTTTAATGTATATTTCTTAATGTAGTTTTAATTGGTTGTACTAGTTAATCATTTTCAAATATGTTACTTTGTTATGTTTAAAAATGTGGCTTTTCCTAAGTTGCTCTATTCTGCCCTCTCCCTAAGGGCTAGACTTCCAAAGCGAAAGAGGTTGTATTTTATATGTGTAGTTAGTAATTTCTGTATCCAATTTCCTGACAATGTGTAGAGGAGCAGTTTCATTTGCACTAAAAAACAAAAGGAGGTCATTTGCATACCAAAATGCAAAGCCAAATAGTATCCTGTTGCAAAATCTGAACCTAGTATGTACCAACTATGATCCTAAACCATTTTGAGTAGTTTTTAATTTATAAACTAATGAAAACTGAAAAACTGGTTTGGAGGTATCCGACTATCAGTTATTAAAACCAGTTTTACTGGTTTAGAGCTATCTGTGAAGTCGCCTTAAATTGGAATGCAGATAATATAAAAACAGGCTGTGTAACTGTTAGCCATGGGATTATTGTGGGGACCTAGAAACAGATTTTATACTTTTTGTCTATATTCTGTCATAGATTGAACCAGTGAGTCTCTGCTCTGGGTGTACCTTAGAGCCATGTAGTTCCCTAACCAAAGCTAGTTAAATCTCTAGAAATGTGAGGCTCAAACATCTGTATTACTTTCGATGCTTTCTAGGGAATTCTAATATGTAGCCAGGTTGAGTCCACTGCCTTACAAATGATTTCATTTACTTACATAATTCCACTAGGTTGTCAAAAACTAATGCAGTTCTTTGTTTCTTTTGCAGTACCCATGTAGATATATTTTGTTTTTCTTAAAAGTATCTTATCACCTAAAGTGACATTCTATATTGTACTCTGTCTGAAGAAATTTTTCCTCCTCTTTATACTGTAGATGGTGGCAGTTACCTTACTACTGGGTAGGAATCAAGCTATATGATCTGGTTGCAGGAAGCAATTGCCTGAAAAGCAGTTATGTCCTCAGCAAATCAAGAGCCCTTGAGCATTTCCCAATGCTCCAGAAGGACAAACTAGTAGGAGCAATTGTCTACTATGATGGTATGTGATTTTTTTTTTTTAACAAAATACTTTTCTCTCATTCATAACACTTATAGTTTATTCTTAATAAGAATGTTTTGCTTTCTTACTTTTAACGCTATTCTTACACAGCTCAAAAATACATGTGCACACACATTCTCCATTTTCTCTAATATTAGCTGAAAAACTACTCAGTGTTTTCCATTTAATATTGTTTATTTATACATATTCCTTTTCTTCTTTCATTTCTCCTTTGTAACTCATGGTTGTTGTGGTACATTTTCCATCATTATGAATTTGGACCCCACACTTGTGTGTTTTAATTTGTTGCATGTTTGCCAGCAAATATTTCTCTTACAAACATATTATAATGTTGAAAGCAGCTGAGGATCTGTTAGTTTTTCTAGATGAAACCTCTATTTTCAAGGGGTTATAAGCCTAGGGGAAAATGCCCCCTGGCTTGAAATTGACATGTTTGTATTTTGCACAGAACACAATTTTTGAACTTATAATTTATGTGATGAAGGAAGATGAACCTTGCATCTGCTTTTATTGCTTTTAAATGTTCTTTAGTAGTGACATTGTGTAGTATCCATTTGCCATGTGTTTCAGTTTCATTCAGTGTGTGTGTGTGTTTGTGTGTGTGTGTGTGTGAACAATCTAGTTTTATATACTTTTATTTGCGGAAACCAACCACTTAACACATCTATAGA
This sequence comes from Scalopus aquaticus, assembly GCA_004024925.1. Lineage (NCBI taxonomy): Eukaryota > Metazoa > Chordata > Mammalia > Eulipotyphla > Talpidae > Scalopus > Scalopus aquaticus. The sequence goes on from PVIJ01000177.1 coordinate 225,224, forward strand.
TCACCACAGTACAAAACAAAACAAGAAAAACGACTTGTGAAATTTTATTGTAGTTCTAAAGACTGTGTGGAATTGGGAAATAGTTTGAGAATATCCATTTATAGGGGAACAGCTGGACTTAGATATCTGTCCAACTCAAAAAGTCTTGGAAATTTTGTGGCACAAAGGGCAGCTTAGTCTTTGTAGATGAGTTCATTTCTTAACCCCCATTATCAGATCTTTTGTAGTTAGCATTAAATGTCTAAACTCTTAGCTTGAAAAAATATTTTTTGTTTTTTCCTTTTTCAGATGCCTTTGATATTTATACTTAATGTTATATTATCGAGACCACCTCTACCTTTTTTTTCTTCTTGTCACTGCTTGTTTCTGAATCAATTTAGCTGTCTGTCAGACCTTCATGTGTGAATGCAAAGTGTATATGTGCAGAGAGGGTGATAGGGACAAACTCAAGAAAATGTCCTAGGAGTAAAAATATTAGAAAAATGTTAAGGGTCGGGCCTCTCTGGTGGCGCAGTGGTTGAGTGCTGTGCTGGGGAGCTGTTGGCAGCTCATGATGCGAGTTCGACGCCCAGCTGGGGAGAATCCCACATGGTGTGGCAGACCTCTCCTGCCTTGCCCGCTGCTCCCCTCAGCAGTGTGTTTCCATCGCTCTGCCTGTTCTGCTCCCCACTCTGTCTCTGGTGAACCCTCTCGCCGCCCCACGCCTCTGGCCTGTATCCCAGCTTGTATAAATAAATACATCTTAAAAAAACAAAGAAAAATGTTAAGGGTCTTAGACAAACATTAAAAGCTAGAAAATTCACATTTTCAGTGCCTTCCAGAATCTAAATACCACGGGGGTGTGGGAGGAAGGGTGTTACTGAACTATTATTTTGGTGCCCTTAATTGAACCTACATGTTAAAGGACAATCTTAACTGTGATTTGCTTTCTCTGAATCAGAACCCTTAATGTAATCCATTGTAGGTTATTGGATGATTATATTAAAGAGGTTTTTGGTCCAGGAGGAGTAAGAAGGCATTCTGCAAATGGCATCCTGTCCATCTTGACCCAGAAGTACTTGTGCCCTTTGCCTCTTACTGCTATTCCTTCCCAAACAAACCCTTTCAAATACTTGGTCATTATCTCCAGCATATGATGTAGTGAACCCTAATTATTTTATTTTTTTATCTTGTATATATTTAAGTTACCTTAAGAGGTGTATTAATAGATGGGCATCATATCTCAATTTGTGATATTCTGTATTATGTTGGTTTGATATTATTAATAATTGTATATTCTTATCGAATCTACATGAAGAAATCAAGGGAAATATATGTCACATAATGCAGTAGAAATATTATCCTGCTGAAATCAAGGGGAAGAAGTCTTTAATCTTGAATTGACTTTTATAGCTGCCACAGGTTGTAAAATTATGAGCTTAGCAAAGATTATTGAAAAAAATAAAAATCATTTTTAAAAATAATTTCAAACTGATATTTGAAACTGATTGTAAGATCTCAAGTCTTGAATGTAAGGGGTAAAAGTAATTACATTCAAGTAATTTGAAATAAATCATATCTTTTTTAGCCTTGTTCTGAAATGATACAGGCCCAACCATGTCATGCTTGAGGGGAGGCAAAGCAAGAGCACAAAGTGTAGTTTCCTGGTTTCACAACTGTATTCACAGATAGAGCAACTCTGTTTTACCTAAAGGTATGATAATCAAGTTAAATATTAATATGGAAATAAGGTACAAAGGAGCTTATAAGTACAGGAATTAAATGCACTAAATGTGTGCTCAGAGAAAGCAAGGGATGCCTTACTCCTTGATCAAAAAAATAGTATTAACAACCTGTTATCAAAGTGTTTTAGGGAGGAAAAAAGTAATTTCTCAATATTTACCATTGCAAATGAAGTCTAGACATTGCAATTTATAAGATAAACCTATCTTAACAAGAAGAAAAATTCTCTTCCTAACTAACCATTATTAGAATGTAACAGCAGTCACCCAAACAATTTTAAAATGCATTTAAACTACTTGATATATGTATATATATTACTTCAATAATAATTTATTATTGAGGTGAATTCATATTATGTAGTATTAACCCTTTTAAAGTGGACAAAAGTAACAAGTTTTATAATTCACCTTGGGATAATCTAGATTATTGATGAAAAAGTAGCACAAACTATTAGGTAAATTTTTAAATGCCACAGGAAGTTTTGCTAACTAAAAATCTTTTTAGTTGGTAATACATCAACCAATTACTTTAGCACCAGGAGAAAATGAACCACAATGGTGTGAAAATATAGTCAGACCAGTAATTATTGTCACTTGGACCAGTGGGTGAGACAGTCTTTAAAGTTCCTGCAACACTCACATGTGTATTAGGGCTGTAAGATTTTCCTCTGAAATACAAAATGTACAAAGGTCAAAAAATTTTTCTAATTACTCCTAAGAACAGTTTATCTTACATAGTGATGGTCATTGCATATGCCTAAGGCAATATCTTTTCCTCCACAGAAATTCCATAGGAATAATATGATAAATTCTACACACTTTTAAATGTGATAATTATCATAGCTGTTCTCTGCTTGGCATCGGTATAATCCATTGTCATATTTTGTTGTTAACTGTTAAAAAATAAACACTCATAAGAAGGGCTAACTGCTACCTTTTTCAATGCAGACAAAGTAGATGTCAAATTTCTCAGTAAAATCCATATGAAATGAAAGTTAGAATAGAAAGTGACATACCAGCTTTTATTTTCTTTTTATATTTATTGGAGAAAGCATACAGTCAACTCACTGGTTTTTCTGACAGAGACATGCCCTAGTATTTCCTGTCAGCTCCTTGCTGTCAGAAGGGCCATCAGCTGGAAACCGGCCATCATCATCACTACTGGTAGAGGGGACACCAGGTAGGGAGGTACGCAAGGAGTGTTTAAAACATGCCAGACTTGTGTGACTTAGCAGACTGTGAGATTGTGTGAACCAGTTGTGAAGGAATAGCCAGTTTCCTCAGAAACTTATTTTGTCTTCCTCTATCAACTTTACTTCAATCTTCCTGTTCAACCGAGTAGATCTTTGGTGCCATTCAAGTTGGACTCCAGTCATCCATTCCACTGTACAGAAAATGAGATATAATTAAAAATCATTAAATATTTAAAACCATTAAATATGCCCATTAAGCATCTGTAAAATAAAACTGGAGAATAAAATTGAAATCTTAAATTCCTGTCAGAGTCAAAGCACTGACAGAGAGGTATCTGTTATTTCATACTCAATGATGCCCTTTAAGTATTCCTTATGCCCATATGACAATAGCAACCTACAAGAAATTACATTGCCTTTCTTAATGCAAATAAAAGTTAGTTACAACCATGCTTTAAAGGGGAAATTAAAGCCTAGGTTTCACTAGAATATTCATTTTTATTCCAACCTAAAACTCACAGCATACAAATAGATGAATTCAGCTCGTGAGAGAGCAAAGCCAATTTAATCTCTGGCTCCCCTGAGGTAAATGTAGTTCACGGTCCTGCCCCCACCCCAACCTCAGCTATAATCCCTGACTCCTGGAGGTAAAAATGCACTGAAGTGAGGAAAATTCTGCAGCAGGATATAATGATACAAAATGACAGGGACAATAATGACAATGAATTTCATGTCTCCCAGTCATGAGCTGGAGATGCTTGACTAGGCTGACTTATACAATTAAATTGTTACAGGTACAGCAGGAGATGCAGTTAGCTGTATGCTTTGGGGAGTGATGCCTCTGGCAAAAGGGTTATTGTGGAATCCAGATTCTTTTGTAAGGAACAAACTATTACTCCTCTAGGCATACACCCACAATTGTACACTTTAATAAAAAGAAAGGCTGGGCTAAAGACAAGTCTTTTAAGGTGTTGATTTTATCTACTTTGAAAGCTTAAAAAAATCAATTACCCAATAACACAATGGTGATTTTTTTCCTCTTGGCCTTAATGTTTTTGTTTTTCCATTGCTTTCCTGGAACATAAGTCAAGTCTAAAGATGGTTCCTTTAATCATTATTTATACTATTTGTAAACACAATTGTTGGAATTAATTGGGTGTTATCTACTTTAAATCTTACCAACACATTAATTTCTTCAGATTAATAGAAGTTAGTTGAATAAATAACTTAACACTATGGATTCACAAACAAAATAGCAATGCCATTATTCAAGCTCAGCTAAGTGCTTTTAATGTAGTTCTTGTAAGGCTGGTATGGGCATCTTTAAACCAGGATGTGGAGTGGGTGCACCTCATGGGGTACACAAGATGACCCTGGGTTTAGGCAGAACATAGAACTTCTACTTAACCTGTTTCTATCAAATTCCTTATAAATAACTTTTTATATATGGTTCAAATGTCCATAATATGTAAGTAAATATATATGTAGATAAATATGTATTATGTATATGTATACATACCTATATCTATGTATATGCACAGTAGTACCTGTATATGTAATTAGCAATAGCACATTAGTAATAATATGTAATTTGTATACAAATGTAAGTATTGGTGTTATAGGCTGATATTAATTTACTTTTGGAATAACTGACTTAATTTTTCTTTTTTGAACAACTGGGTAATAACCCATCAATATTTTATATCTTTGATAACTGATAATTTGAATGTTTTCAATATGATTGTATTTAGTGAGAGGAAAAATTCCTCTGAAAAGTAAGCATTATCAAAGTCCAATTTCTGTGAACTTCAGTTGAAGGGACTAAAACAACTGATGTTTAGGGAGGCAGTATCTTGGAGACTTCCCAATTATCAGAATTTCTCATGATGCATTAAAGCTTCTGTTTATTATTTTTATTTTTATTTCTATCTTAAAATAAAAATATAAATTTATTTAAAAATGTAAAATTACTTTTTGCTAGCAGTTAAGACTCCTAACCCTCTTAAGATCTTTATTGTACATATCAAACCTTAAAATTACTAAATATTCAGATGTATAAAAGAATACATGTAGCATATATATATGTATATGTAAGTTGTGACGCTTAATCATAAAGACCCTAGAATCCTCTACTTTCCTTAAAGCCTAGAATATTACTAATAGATTGAAATTCTCTGTCATTTCAAATTAATTGTTCCTTACTTCATTTTTCTCCCTGTTTCATAGAAATAACTGCTATTCTGAATTTTATTAGAGTTCCTGCTCTTTCTTTTTTATCTTATATAACATTTTAAAGTAATCTATTGTTTAGTTTTCTTTTTAAACACTGTAAAAATATAATATGATGTGTCCCATAAATTGATACAAGCCTTTTGGAAAGCAATTTGACTCATCTGGTAAAGATGAACTTTCATATACATTGTGATTCTAACTAAATGCCTAGAGAAACTTTTACACATGTATACCAGGAATTATATACAGAAAAGTTTATTGAGCATGGACATTATTTCAATAAGGCAAATAATTTAAATATCCATGAAGCGACAAATAAATAATTATGATGTGTTAGTGTAATAGCCAAACAACATACAGCATTGAAAGTGAATGAACTAAGTTAAACTGAAAAACACAGATGACTTTTAGAAAAATAATGTTGAAAATGTCATGATAACATGTTTCATGATTATAAGCATCATAATCATACTTGAAAAATGCTTCGAAAGTATTGTAGTATAGTTGAAACAATTAACAATCAGCAATGTGGAAGGAGACGAGTTAGGTCTACAAACTTTATTGAGTTTTCAACTCAGCGTAATATATCTATGAATTTTAGGCTTGTAATACCTGATTTATAGGGTGTTTAGAGATTTAAATGAACTAATAAGTGTAAAATAGCTTTATAAGTATAAAATATTGCTTAAATGTTTCATCTGGGTCACTTTTTTGAATATTCTGTAGTTCTACTAAATTTCTACATTTTTATGAAAATGTTCCAAGTGACGCGTCAATTCCATAAATGTCCCTTTATATATTTAAAGCTTACAAATTCTACTAGAAAAAATTTGTAAAACTTTCTAAGAAGAAAGAGACATATTATATAAACATGCCACAGGTAGTGTATAATCCTTGAAATTTAAGGATTAAAAACACAACACTTTAAAATAACTTACTGTAAAATTAACCACCCCTTAGACATTGATTTAAAGCATATTTTCTTTGCTATTTCTCCTTTTCCACAGGCAGCTTTATACTTATAAATTAAGTGAATAAATTTCATCTTCTTTTCCTACTGTCAGCATTTCCATTGTATTTTTCCTCTTGTTTTCTGAGTTACATAAATGAAACTGACATTATTGCTCATATAGCAGGCATATTTTTTTGCCCTCAAATGCTGCCTTTTTTTTTTTTTTTTTTTTTTTTTTTTTTTTTTTTTTTTTTTTTTTTTTTTTTTTTTTTTTTTTTTTTTTTTTTTTTTTTTTTTTGCTATTTAGTGTATCTGGATACCAACTAATGCTAAATGAAGTTTGACATGTACCCCTAAGAAACAAAACTTATAAATTGTGACTTCAAAAGAAACCTTGAATAAATAGGACACATTTGTGTCCACCCAAACTAACATCCAACATATGCTTTAGCTTCCTAAAGATGAGACAGAGCAAAATAGCCCCTAGGAAAGTTTGCAATTGTTTATTGCTCACTTGACCAGCAAGTATTAAATACCAGACTTTCATTCTCTTACAATTAGTTTTTTTTTTTTAATGAAAGCACATAAAAGTAGAGTGGATCAGGTATAGCATATGGAAATAGTAGTCATCATACACTTAAATGTCATGCAAAAATTCAGAATGGTAGAGTTTATATGTACATAAGTTGTTGAGTACATCAGATGGACTCACAGTAAGCTACTACCTTTCATTCTCTGTTGTTCAGTTGATCCTTTTAAAAACTCGCAGGATCAAAGAAAGGCAAAATCTGTTATCAAAAATTTCCATGTCCTGTAACACCAGTTGACTCATTCATACCAAAAATATTTACGAGCTTCTACTTTTTCCAGGCATTTTACTTTAACATCAGGGCCAAATGCATTAAAGCCAGAATTCTGAGCTTTCAGGTTTTGTGAGAGTTCCTTACATATATGCCAAATATTGTGCTGAACACATGGTACCTATTTCCAACATTTTTTTTTTTTTAACATTTGTATAGTGAGGGTATGGCTTTCAAAACATTTTTGCCCCCCATGAATTATCTTAGTTGAGCCAGCTCACTGTTTTGGAATGGGATATTATGATTGCTACTTTACATGAAGAAAGGAGAATAATACCTAAATATCTGAATCAATATTTTAGGTGCATGGTGATATGAAAGTAAATTTTTTATTTTGCTAAAAAGATAACTTTCTACAATATAAATTTTAACATCATAGCTTCTTTTAGCTGCTATCAGATTTTAAGTCTGTTACACATTTTAACAAAAACAGCCAAATAGTTCAAGAAGGTAATACACATTTCTAGTAAGGGAAATTTCAGACATATGCAAAAGTTAATAAGAAAAATAAACTTCCCAATTCAACATTTATAAACTTATGGCTTAACTTCATGTATGCTCCTCTCTACTTTCCTCATCCCCAGATAAAAAATATATTTCACCCATGAGTATTTTAGTTTGTACCTTTAAAGTTAAGACTTCCTTTAAAATACAACTATACCTAAAATCTTTAGCAATTTCTTAATATCAATTATCTGGTTATGTTCATATGCAGTCTCACAATCTTAGTTGGCTCCTGATTAAAAAAATCAACCCATAAATAATATCCTTGTTAAGCTTCACATGTGTAAAGTCATCCTTTTTAACAATTGGTTTCCCTCCTTTCCTTTGTTTCTTCATGGTTTATCATTTTCGTAGTGATTGCTGAACATTGGTGGTTAGGTTTGTGTCGTGCTCAAGAAACAACTCCCAAACCTTGTGGCTTAAACCACCCTGACTCTCTCACAGTCCTGAGAGGCTCAATTGGATGGTTCTCAGTGGAATCCATCACATGGTTGCAGATGAGGCTGGTGTCTTCTGAAAACTTTTTTGCTTATATATCTGGCTCCTCGGCTGAGAAGGCTGGAACAGCTGGGAGCTGGTCTCACATGGCTTTTCCCCATAGTAAGCTTGGATGTTTTCTCATGGTAGTTGGATTCTTAGGTAGTGACTGGCTTACCACAATGAATAGACCAAGGCATAAATAAAAGGCTTCTTCTGACCTTGTCTTGGAAGTCACACAGTGTCACTTCTATTACATTCTATTAAAGTGAATGACAGGTAACGCAGATTGAAGAGACAGGAAATTACGAAAGGAAAACGGAGCATATTGGTGAGAGGTGGGTACATGATGACTGCCTACAAGGAGATTGGATCAAATTGTTCTGTCAAAAATACTTTAAAAATGGTTAGTGTGAATTTCTGTCATGAATCTTTTTGCCTTAAAAAAAATCAATCATCATAATCAATGTCTAGATTAATTACAGCATTTCATTAGAGGTTATGGGATTTCAAAATGGTCTTTCCAATTGTAGTTTTAAATTACTTTTAATTTCCTTGTACCTTTGCCTAATTTGAGGTACATTTTGTATAAGATGCCTGGAGAAATGCTCAATTCTGTCCATTTATGTACTAATTTTAAAAATTAATGAGTTTAATGCCCAGATTTCAAACTATACTACAAAGCCATTAGTTAAAACAGCATGGTACTGGAACCAAAACAGAAGCACAGACCAATGGAATCAAATAGAAAGCCCAGAAATAAATCCACATACCTATGGACAACTAATCTTTGACAAAGGAGTGAAGAATATACAATGGAACAAGGTTAGCTTGTTCAATAAATGGTGCTGGGAAAACTGGACTGCTACAAGCAGAAAAATGAAGCTAGACTACTACCTCACACCATGCACAAAAACCAACTCAAAATGGATAAAAGGTCTGGACATAAGACCTGAAACCATAAAGTTTATAGAAGAAAATATAGGCAAAACTCTACATGACATGCATCTCAGCAAAATCTTTAAAGACACATCTCAAAAAGCGAAGGAAGTCAAGGAAAAGATAAACAGATGGGACTACATCAACTTAAAAGCTTCTTTACAGCAAAAGAGATAATAATCAAAACAAACAGACACCCTACTAATTGGGAGAAAATCTTTGCACACAATACAACCGATAAAGGACTGATAACTAAAATCTACAAGGAGCTCACACAACTCAACAAAAACAAAGTCAACAATCCAGTCAAAAAATGGGCAGAAGAGCTAAAAAGACACTTCTCCAAAGAAGAAAAGCAAATGGCCAACAGCTATATGAAAAAATGTTCAACATCACTTGTAATCAGGGAAATGCAAATCAAAACCACAATGAGATACCACCTCACGCCAGTGATAATGGTGCACATTAAAAAAACAGGCAACAACAAATGCTGGCGAGGATGTGGAGAAAAAGGAACTCTTCTACACTGCTGGTGGGAATGCAAACTGGTCCAACCCCTGTGGAAAGCCGTATGGCGTTTCCTCAAACTAATAAACGTGGAGCTACCATACAACCCAGCAATACCACTTTTGGGAATATACCCAAAGGACACAAAAACACTAATTTAAAAGTATACATGCACCCATATGTTTATTGCAGCACTATTTACAGTAGTGAAGGTATGGAAACAACCCAGATGCCCAAAAATAGATGACTGGATCAAGAAAATGTGGTACATATGCACAATGGAATACTACTCAGCATTCAAAAAAGATGAACACATGCAATTTGCAGCAACATGGATGGAACTAGAAGGGATCATGCTCAGTGAAATAAACCAAAAGGAAAAAGAAAAATATCGAATGGTCTCACTTATAACAGGAATATAGGGGAACCAAATACAAGAGCAACAATCAGCGAGACAGTGGGGAGGATTGGGGCTCAGAACGGGGGAGATGGGTGCACAGGGGACTGTGGTGATGGTACATGGGTGAATTGGTGGTGGGAAACCTACGGGGAATGTACAGTAATATAAAAGACATAAATAAAAATAACAGTTAAAAAATAATAATAATGAGTTTACCTGAATCCTCCAAATGTGGTCAGTTTTTTAGGGATTATCAGTTAAACTTTTGACTTTAAATATATTTGATGTGTGAGAATCCATTTCGAGTTGTAATTGTTCAAGTCAGCCTATTTCTGTCCCATGTGCACTTCCCTAGATTGACCCCTAAGCTCTTTTGATGTGCTGTTAATGATCTGTGGTGGCTTTTATGCTGCCTGCTGTCACAAGATAGTTCATTCTCATCTGAAACTTTCCTTCCATAGACATGGAAACAGCCATTTCTCCAGTAATCCTTGACTTCTTCCTGTGGGGAATGGTAATTAGAGACCATAACCTATTTGCTATTGCCACTGATAAGTCTATGCCAGTATTTATATCCAGACAACTTACTGTCTTTTAAAGCTACTTGACCTAATTCCTGTCAGTTTGCTTATGCCACCAACCCAATACAATAAATCAATTTAATTTTGCTTTAGAAAGTTAGGGATTTATTTTTTTGTTTTGCTTTTGATTGATGATTATATAAATTGTGGGGTTTCAAAGTCAAAAATAAACAGACTTTTCAAATAAGACTGTTTTTACTACCCTTATCCTTAAAGAGAATTTTTTTTTTATCTTTAAAGAACATTGGTGTATATCTTTTTATTGTGCATTTCTGTGTGTGTATTATATGTGCACTTGTACTAATCCCCCTACCACTTCTTAGATAATAGCGGTCCCTTATCTTTTTCATCTAATATAGTGGGAATTTTATTCCATATCATTGTAAGGAACCATAAAGTTTTGAAAAAGTGAATTTAAAAAGCACCCAGGAACCAAATTTCATGGAATTAAATTTAGAGTCATGTTAATTTCTAACATCAAAATATGTCCATTGTCATAGCCATGGTCATCAAAACCCAGTATTTTTCAGTTACTTTTTTCTTCTAAGTGCAGATGAAATCTGCTTTCTTTATTTTGAATACCACTAACCAATGGCATATCCTCTAATTTTCTCTTCTTATAGAGAGGTTAAAATTAAACTTAAAGTCTCATGCTGTTATTATTATTATATATTATGTAAAGTATTCTCTGATTTGTTTAATTTTGCTAAAACCAAGTTCGTGTCATCTGCTTGTGCTGAGTGCCAATCTGCTTAGTCAGATTATATGCTCATATTAATTATAGTATTTTTAACTCATGAGTATGTTTTATACTAGTACATAAAATTATGTACTGGGAGAATTTTATTTTTATATTCTTTATATTAATACTACATTAAAATTTAGAGATGAAACTATATAATTATAGTTTATGGTTAAGATTTAATAAGTTAGAGGGATTTTCTGCTTTTGTTTTAGAGATACTGGGAAAAGCATACCCAAGAAATACAAACCATTCAAATGTGTTTTATTTTGAAGCTTAAAGTAACTATCCAATGCATTTATCTCAAAGTAATTCTACTTCAGAAATATAATCTTATAGGTCACATCCAGAAAGAAGAGAAGTAAATATTTGCCACTGGAATATGGGGAAGTAAATAGGAAATATAATAATGGCCTTCAGGAATTGAAGATACAGTAATGCCTCATGTATGCATTGGCAGAGTCCCTGTATACTAAGCACTCTTTCCATTCTATTATGTTTTACAGCATTCTTTCAATGGAGTTAGTCTTTGTCCAGATAAGTGTTTAGAAAAAGGAAGAAAGAGAAAAAAAATGTAAACCCACTTTGGTGTTCTATACACTGAGCACAACTGCCTTCATAGTGTAATGGAAAGCTAGACTGGTATCTGGCTTTATGAAGAATAACAATAATAAAAAGATCTCTGATTAAAAAAAACATCCCACACATTAGTTTCAACTACCAATTCTACCACTAAGCCCTGGTAAGACATGGAAAAACTAAAAAAAGAAGTCATTGCCATAAATAGTCCTTATAAATAAAACTGAAACCTTGGTAGGTTGTATTTTCTGAAGTCATATAGACCACTATTTTAGATTGTGAATTTCAAACTAGTTTCATTATTACTACTAATACTCATGTCACACTTTATATTAATAAAACACTCCTTATATCATTATACCCACCCACAGAAAAATGAACCACACAACACGTACTTTAAAAAAGTTCAGCACTGCACATTAAAAGCACACATAACTGACTTCCCATATAACTTGCTATAACTACCGCGTCTTTATTATCTGAAACCAAAGAGGTGTTCTTGCATTCACTGAAAAGTATTACCAATGTATAAGTTGCTGTCTATTCACAATAATAAATCTTTGAGAAGAAAATGATAAAAGAACTCGCTAGTTAGATGTGTAACTATCAGATTAAGGACAAATACAGTAATTTCTACTTTGTCTTTATATTAAAGGAAATTAAAATATCACTCTGAATTAACTTGGGATGGGTAGCACCAAAGCCTTTAGATAAAACAGAAAATTTATATACCCCAAGAGTCTTAACTTTTTTTTTGACCTGAGTTATACATAATGAATGGAAATCAGTGATTTGTGAATTTTTACTTTCCTTACAAACAATAAATTCTGACTGAAAGTCAAAAGAGGTACTAGAGAATTTTCTCTATACATAATGTATGCAAAGCTCTAAACCCAACTTTTCTTTTTTAAGAGCATCCTTTTCTTTTTTAAGAGCAGCCTGCTTTTAAACAATTAACAGTACATGATAGTTGTAAGGGATACATATTATGTAAAGCAAGATTAAGAAGCACTTTTTACTTTTTCTCTCTAACTTCTATTTATATATTTTTTATTCTCATCACTCATTTGGGTAAAGCTAGTGTCCTTATCATCCTTTAAATAAGAATAGAGAAAAACATTTTTCCACTCAATTATATTATTTTTAAGTGGCAAAAGGCCTCATTGAAAAGAAACTAAGTTTAAAATTTAACACAAACATAATGAATCACAAACATACAATCTAGAGTAATATTTAAAGTATACACAAAGCTGAATGCAATTAACTCACTAAATTTTATTTTTTTTAATTTGCTACATTTGTTGTTTAATGTAACTTTGGTCCTTCTCTTCTTCCTGCTCTATCCCAAATGTGAATAGAATTAATTAACTCGATATGTTTAAATGTAGATAACACTCATCTGAAAATTACCTTCTTCCCCACAAGCCCCTGACTTGAGGGTGTTTCTGAGCACCTCCTAGTGGTGGGTGGCTGTGCTTAGCATCTCTCCTCCAGTTCCCCTGCCTCCTCACCTCAGATTGTGAGTTGATTCCTTTACATCATCATGTGTACTTTTTCTTTTTTTAAAAAAGATTTATTTATTTATACATACAAGCTGGGGTACAGGCCAGAGGTGTGGGGTGGCGAGAGGGCTCACCAGAGACAGAGCAGGGAGCAGAACAGGCAGATCAGAAATACACTGCTGAGGGGAGCAGCGGGTGAGGCAGGAGAGGTCTGCCGCACCATGCGGGATTCTCCCCGGCTGGGCATCGAACATGCGTCGCCGCTGCCGACAGCTCCACAGTGCAGCACTCAACCGCTGTGCCACCAGGGAGGCCCCCCATGTGTACTTTTTGAGTTACCAACTTGAGAGTATTTTGCCCTCCTAATTCCAAGTGAATTTTGGCATTTTAGCCATTTTTCATAGATATGGAACTTGAAAACTTAGAGACACTAATAGACCTTTCCCGATTAGCTCTTCCATCAAAATTCTCCTGATGGCCTGGCTGGAAGAGCAGTTGCTAGTGCTCATTGCCACCCAGAAGCCAGGGGAAGACAAAAATTCTGAGCTAATCAACAAAGTCCAGGAACTTAGTTGAGAGGAGCTGGGGAAAATGTTCCCTAATATGTTCCTGTATTTTATAGAAAAGTCATGTTTTGTCTAGTATTGGCTGCAATCACATGTTTCATCAAGTAGCCATAAAGGATTCCCTAGCCCTTGTTAAGAAAGAACTGTAGCATTTTTTTTGGTCAGGTCTGTATGTCAGAAGAGGTGGCTCAGCTTTTGAGGCTACATATGGCTCAGAAGATTGGGTCACCAAGCCTCTACCTCCAAAGAGGAAAGTTTCCAAGGAAGCAACTGCCACTGACCCTGGAGCTCTTTTCCCTTGGTCAGTAGTTTGTGACCACTCTCATTGCTTTCCATTTTCCTGGTGTCTGGAATAAAATGGGAGTCCTCCGGAAAATTCTGTACCATTGAAGTGCTGAGGAGTACTTGGATAGACGATGGTGATCTCTGTCTGAGTGGTCTTACTTTCTCTCAGCAGTTCATGAAATGTGAGATATTCAAAAGAAATGTTGGGAAACACCTTAAAGAAGCAGATTCTGAATTTTGCTTCATGTTTCTGCAGTTGAAGTTGCTGCTTCCAAAATTGCAGGGTTTCTTGAGCAGCTTGCATTACACTATTTATCCTTTGATTCTATTAAAGAATCTGCTTCTATTAGCAGGGTGTCAGATTTGGAGCTTACCTTCCTAGTTGTTTTGATAAATAAATCTGACTTCCAGATTTTGAAAAATGCCAAGATGTGGGGGAAAAAAGGGTTTTCATGTAAAATCTGCTGAACTCCCTGATGTATGATTCTTGGGAAGAAGATGACTGAATGTTGACATGTTACGATTGAATTAAAGTGTACCTGCTTATATTAATGCCATGTCCATAGACTCTGAAAATGAATACTCTTAAGGCCCCCTTTTCTTTAGTTCTATACTTTAATCTTCTTCAAGACTGGCCTTATTGTATTAGTCTTGGGGGATATTTCAAACGAACAGAAAGGAAGCAACACTTTGCATAGCATATTGGAATAATGTATAGAGTCATATTCTAGATAGGATAGTCATTTTAGGATTTTTAAAATATGACTAGCAATTCAGTATGTATCAATTTAGTAATCAACTATTAGCACCGGATATATGAGTGACTGTGCCTAGGTAATGATATTTTTCCTCAAAGGGCTCTTTGACTTTTAGGACACGGAGAAACCAAACAACGATTTGCAGTACCATGTGAGAAGTTCTGTGAGAGACATATAACTAAGGTGGTGTGGGAACGATCTAGAAAAGTTCCCTTAATTAATATTTAGCTGAATTTTAAAAAAGAGCTAGTGTAATCAGGTAAAGTCATTGGGGAAGGAGGCGGAAGGGAGCACTGTGACCAAGACATAGGGCGCAAGGAATGTGGGAAGCAGACGAATAGAGCTTAAGAGCCGGGAGGGTAGAGGAGACTAGGGAATCGCCCCTGGCCTTGCTAAGGAGTTTATTTTGAATTCTGTAAACAGCGGGCATCCAATGAGTGAAAACAGCATTTGATGCAGGGAACTCAGGCTCTAGGGCAGTTTTTTGGAGATTAATAGGAGAGTCTTTAATGAGATTTTATGCTGATTTGAAAAAAGTCAACCTGAAGAGACAGGTAAAACATAGTAAAGAAAAGATATGACACAAACAGTATCCCCCTCTCTGTTCACATTTCCTAGACAACTCCAAGGTATCCATTAATTAGATTTTCTTATTTCTTTGGCAGTTTTCTTTCTGGTTTGGTCTCTTTGATTATATGTTTGTCTTTGCTAGTGTTTTATTCTTTAGCAACTAATGTGAAGTATTTTCCAAATTCTGTTCTAAGAATAATCTATATCTTTTAATCTTTCAATAATGTGGGTTTTAACAAAAATCTGGAATTGGCCAACTGGCTTTTGTCAGCATTTTGGAAAAAATATCAGTC
The DNA here is from genome assembly GCA_004024925.1 of Scalopus aquaticus. NCBI lineage: Eukaryota > Metazoa > Chordata > Mammalia > Eulipotyphla > Talpidae > Scalopus > Scalopus aquaticus. The sequence continues at coordinate 240,885 of PVIJ01000177.1, forward strand.
TTTAAAGCAACGTTGGAGGTATAAACCCTCAGGGGCGTGAAGAATGCCTGGTGCATGCTAATTTCGTACTTATCCAGGTGGAAAAGAGAGAGGAATAGCCAAAGCTATAGATAGAACCAAGGGATGTCAGTTGCAACCTGGTCTCAGTTTGGTCTTAGTTCTCCTCACTAATCCCATATCCAACGTTAGTGGTTTATTTCTAACCTGTATCATATTAAGATCTTACTTTGACAAATTGCATTTTGATTTATAGTCTGTGCTTTTGGCATGTGCTTTAATGGCATTAGCCAATTCTAGACACATATTGAATTCATTATGTACCTTATGTATGTAAGTAGTAATACTTCCTCTTAATGAACATACGGTCACATCAAAGTGCTGTGAGGTTGTTTTACAAAGTGTCTTTGTGAAGTGCTCCTCAGAAGTTTTGAGATGTGTGTTAAGTTGAAGACTAATTTGCTGTATTTAAAATTATATTTTAATGGAAATATTATAATTTTGCCCTCTTCTTAAGGTGAGTAGACTGTTATAGTCTGTTTGGTTCTTTGATTCTTAGGTGTAGGTTTTTAATTAGAATTCAACATTTTTGACATATTTGTGACCAGATGAATTAAAAACTCATGAAGTAAAACTGACTTTGAATTTGTATCCTGAAGTATGATGTTGTTAAAGAGTGGATGTGTGACTCATTTTCTTATTTTGTAAGAAATTCACAAAATCCACTTTTATACATAGCTATAATGTGGCAATTCTAAACTGTGGCTATGTCTGCTGTAATGTTTTTTTCTTAAAGTATGGATCTTTCAATAACTTTTCAACCTTACAAGGCAGGTTGGTAACAGAAAAGAAATGAACCAGGCACAGACAGGGCTCAGGTCTAGCCTGGTTATGAGTGGTCCTCAGGGCAGTGGCTAGCACTCTGAAAAGCCTGTCTCAGCACACTTGGCTAGCTTACTTCTCTTCATCCTAATCATCATCTGTATGCGTGAGTATGTTCACAGGCTGGCGAAGGGAAGTAGTTTTCTTAGTAAAGTGATGATTCATGGAATAAAGTGCCTGCCAGCATCTTGGGGATTTCTTGGGGGCATGGGATTTCTGTGGAGGACCCTGGGCATCTTCTTGAAATAGAGCTAGAGGCCAGTGTGAGCAAGTCTAGGGAGGATGTCAGAGTCTAAGCAAGCAAACTGAGAGGAGAGCAGAGTTTTAGTCCTAGTAGGAGCTTAGAGGGCAAACCAGGTATTGGGGCAGGGTCTCTCTGCTTAACAGTGTGAAATGAGAGAGACTAGAGCCTGGTAAATACCGGGAATCCCTTATCAACAGGTTTCTCGTTGCAGAAAACAGTTGTGGGCAGATTTAATTCGGCAGGAATGGGATCTTTTGTACATTGCCAAGTATAGTCAGGAATGAGTCAAAGTTGACTTAGGGCTATCATATTCCTCAAATTTATATTTATTAAAACTGTAAATATATTTTCAACTTGGGCTAAGTGCAAGTTGAAAATTGTCAGTAATTACAACTGGGTGAGGACAACTTAACAGTCTCAGATAGAAGCTAACAGGATCTTTGACAGTAACCTCTGACTGGCATTGCCGGGAAGACTTTGATAATTACTGAGCTATGATCAAGAAACCTAATTCACTAAACATTGTATTTGATCCTTTTTGCTTTTTATTGTTGAAGAAATGACAATAAAACATTAGTTGTGAAAACATTAGGAATAGTTATGGTATTTCCCAGCCTTATATTTAAAAGATGAAAGTAAAATTAATACCTGCATTTTCAATGTGGTGTGGCATTGTAAAATATTTAAATTTGTGATTTTTTTATATTACAGGAAATTATTAGAAATGTGAGAATGTGCTTTTCTGAGCACCATGTTTTCCATTGGTGTGGAAAAGTTCACAACATATGATGAGGTGAAAGCAACATCATCTGAACCAAATTAACTGTAGATTTGTTGTTAGGACCACCCCACCTTTGTAAAAATTTTAATGTTCTTCCTCTGCATCATTGAAGTAAAATTGACAAGTAAAATCATAAGATATTTAAAGTGTATAATGTGATGATTTTTTAAAAAGATTTATTTATTTATGCATACAAGCTGGGGTACAGGCCAGAAGCATGGGACGGTGAGAAGGTTCACCAGATACAGAGTGGGGAGCAGAACAGGCAGATCGATGGAAATACACTGCTGAGGGGAGCAGCGGGAGAGGCAGGAGAGGTCTGCCGCACCATGTGGTTTTCTCCCGGGCTGGTCATTGAACTCGCATCACTGCTGCTGACAGCTCCAAAGCATACGCTTAACCACTGCGCCACCAGGGAGGCCCTAATGTGATGATTTTATATATGTATATTTTATGAAGGAATTCCTCTGTTCAGGTCATAAAATTTTAAATTTCTATTATCAAAATGTGAAAATTATACAAAAATTGAATAGGATTTGGAATTAAGCTCCTGTCTGGACTATCTCCATCTATAATAATTACCAAATCACTATTAACCATATTTATTCTATTCCCTCCTTTGCTCTTTCTTTCTCTCTACCTCACACTTTTCCCCTCCCAGATCGGAGGTCAAATTCCTACCTGCCACCTATTTAACATACTGAAAATTTTTTTTTTAATTTCTAAGTGATTAAATTTTATAGCATGAAATTGTGTGAAGTTGAAATTTCAGTGTCCATAGATAAGATTTTGTTGGAACACAGTCTTAGTATTTCATGGCACAAAGTTATGTAACAAATTTCAGTATACATTAATAAAGTTTTATTGGACATCAGCCCTACTTATTCATTTAGGCATGGCCAACAGGAGAGCCAAGTCAATGGAGATTATATGGCATTTATAGAAAAAGTGTGCCATTCCACACTTGGAACATTTTAAAGAGAGAAATCTGATCATATTTAATGGATGAGGGCTTTTCTCTATTTTAAAAGATAATCATAGCTACATCCAGCTAAACTGAAGAGAATTTTTAACATCATCCAGTACATTGTCCACATTCAAATTTTATATGAGATCTAGTTTGCTCAGCTAGAAGTTGGTGATATTTCATCTCTGAAGGTTAGATCAATGAAACAAAACTTTTTTTTAAGTGTCAAGAAATATATTGTTTAACTTAGAAATGTGAATTTTCAAATTAGATAATAGAACACAGTTATCTAATTTATTTTTCTAGCCTTTGGAAAAAATGTGTAATCATCCTTTGTCATCAGCAACTTAGATGAAACCGAAGCTCCTTTTTCAAAATAGGTCATTGTTCTTACTATGGCTAATCTATATTTCTGTCCTGTGTTATCTTTTCAGAAGAAAAAAATTCGTTGGTTTTAAAAATATGGCTAGAGCATCTGGCATAGTATTTGATGTATGTGTTTGTAGTATTGACATAATTTTATTGATAGCTATTTTGTGCATAAACTTCCTTTTCATGCCTTTTTATCTGGTAGAAATCAGGTATTATAATGTAAATTAGGAGGCAGTTATATTAAAGGAAGGGCCCTGTTCAGCTGATTCTGATAGTATTTGAATCTCTGTCTTCTGCCTCAGCATGTGATCTTGGATATAAAGGTTCAGAGTATTTTTTTGTTTCTCTCAGGGTGATCAGGCTCTGCGAAATTGATGAGCACCAGTCAAACTCATAATCGAATGAACTGTAAATTGATTACTTCAGATAGCAAATAATTTAGCACCTACATGGTCGGCACTGTTGTCCTTGCTGGAGATAAATTGGTAGCTATGGTAGTTGAGGTTAAAAGAACTAAGTTTGTGCTTGTGATTTATTGATTCCTATAAGAAATATAACAAAACATCCTTGTAGATCAGATGAATTATGATTGCTGTTAAAAAAATTCAATATGGCAAACTATTTGAGTAACCAAATTAAGGTCAGAATTTGAGTTAGTAAGTAGCAAGTTTAAGAAGCAATTGGATATCCTTACTATCCAATTGCTATCCAGTGGTATGAAACAAAATCTGTTGAAGATATATTTTTCCATCTCAAGGGTTTGCTCTGGTAAAAGTCCTTACTTTTCTTCCTCTTTTAGAGTTTCAAGCCCTGAATAGATTTTTCCAGTAAACACTGAATCTGTGTTGCTGTGAAATATTATTCTGATAACTGAAGACTGTGATTTGGATAACAGAATACGATATCAAATAAAAGGAGAGGAAAGGTAAATTTAGTAGAAGGAAATCTTTGTTAATAATAGTAGTTTCATTCTTATAATGATTCCACATATGGAATCATGTCAATAGCTCTGGAAGGTCGGCAGAGAAGTTGGTGTTAATGTGACTTTGCAGATAAAAAAATAAACTCTGGTAAAAGGATGTACCCTGAATGAGTCAGTCTATTTCATACATGTCCTAAATTTAGGTGTTCTGAGTCTCTAGGCTCAGATCTGCTTTTGGGCAGTTGAGAGTTAGCCTGCTTTTCATGTTACTGCAAGAGCACACATTCTTTTCAGACAATCAGGATATTGGGCTCTGGTCAGACAGATTTGATAACAATTTGATAAGGTGTGGAGTCTCCTGTGATTAGAGAAAGAAATCTGATAAGGGTACAGGACTCACCATGCAACAGATAAAGGTTCTCAAAAAGCTGCTTCCAGTTAGAATTCCCTAGCTGGTCCTTAGCACACGGTTCCATGTATTTATTATGTGGTTCACACTCAGAATCGCCGCTGGGACAGGTTGAGCCATTCCAGCAGTTTTGTATAAAGTTGTGTGCATGTACTCACACACAAATGAGGTGGTTTTGTGTAAGTGAAAGGAGGCACTCACTTTTGCCATCCTTTTAGGGCAGGTGGATTAATTTCCTGTTAAGGGGGTTTTACTTAGTTATAGAATCAGATTTTCAAGTTTTCAGTTAGTTCTTTTGAAGTTTTGTGATTGCACTTATAAAACTGTTGGTACTAAAAGGAACCTGAGGTATCATGAAGCTCCACTCCGTGGCCTGCATGTTAAGGAAAGTGAGGCACAGGGGTCAGGTCTTGCTCAGGTTTTTCACAATTAAAAGAAAAATTAATCCAGCTGACTTAAGCAAAAAAAGATCTTTTACTAGAGAATATTGACGAACAGGCAAGAATGCTATGAAAGCTAAAGCTATAACTTAAAAAATAAAAGACCAAAAACCGATTTGTACCAACAAGACCTTAGGCAATATTCTGTCCCAGAACGTGTGCCTGGAAGACTTTTTTGCTGATCATTGCACACTAGTCACCGTCTATTCTGTCACCACTGCTGACAGCTGTTATCACTGCTGCCTCTATAAATGAGGGGAGGGCTGTTGCTCTTATTGCACATCTTTTTCCCTCTGATACCCACTTACAGATTGAGTGGTGGAGTAGTTCATGATTTTGTTGTGAGTGATTGGTGGAACATGGTAAGAGGTTTGTGGACCTTCTTTCTCTCCTATGGGAGGGGATAAATGGCTTCTTTGCAAGGCTACCATGATAGAGCAAATGCAAAACCTGGGTACTTTCCTATAACAGAAAAACAGTGGCTTTTGAGGGATTAGAATTTGGGTCATTTAACTTAACGGCAAGTGTTGGTTTTCTTTGTAAATACTGGCATTGGCTCCTCCGCCCCCCCCGGTATATTAACTTTTAATTATTTTTTATCAAGGTAATATTAGTTTACAACACTGTGTGTATTCTGGTGATACAGGTTCACACCTCTTTCAATATATTGTTACCATATCATGTCTGCCACCAAAGCACCAATAATCCTCCACCATAGTCCATTGGGATCCTTCACTCCTTTACTCTTACTCCCTCCTCCCCCCTCTGGTGAGGTTCCCTATTTTAAAGAGAAAATGAAGTCATTTGGATTAAGATTTGGTAGCTAATATTTTGAAACACTCTTATTCCAACAGCAATGTTGTTTTTGTCTTCATTTAAAACCATTCTCCTATCTTCTTTTCCTTTGTGACAAACAGAAAGGAATACCTTGTCTGTCAGTGGTTAAAAGGTGGAGGGAAAGGAGAAACAAAAAAGAGCAAACAGTATTCATAAAGTGCAGTCATTAGAGATTGTCACACATTTCATGAAAAATGCCAGATTGATGAGCAATAAAGCATTTACAACTAGAAAAAATGCAGAACCTGTTTGCTTCTATTTTTGGAAGTATTTTAGACAATATCCATGTCTTTTGATTAAGGTATAAAGTGATCTTGACGTTCCGATCATTATTTTTTACCTTTTAATAATAAAAGTTAATATTTGTTGAAAACTATTGTGTCATAACATGTACCGATCTCATTTATTCCTCACATCAACCCTATGTCAATTCCATTATCATTTTCCTTGTATAGATGAATGAATAGATGAGGAAACAGCAGAGGTTTCATAGTTGTTAGATATGGGACTTGGACTTACGAATTTTCCATAAAATGAGAGAATATCGTGTGGTGTTATTTGAGGAAAACTGCAGTGGAAAGATAAAGGAAATATGGAAACAGAGACTTTTGGAACTCTTGATATTTTCAAGTTAGACTGTAAACTTACTCTTGTACTTGAGTCCTGAGGCAGTTGGGCCAACTTGACCTGTTTCATTTTCTGCTTCCCACAGTGATATTTAAGGCTATTCCTGGCACATAGTAGGTGCTCAATAAATATTTGTAAAAAGCAGGACAGTTATACTTAGTTATGATGCTGTGCTTCCAGACTGCAGTTTTCAATACAAAAAAAAAAAAAACACCTTTTCTTAAAAGTTCAACATTCTAAGATGACTCAACAGTGACTGTATTGTATTTCACAACTGTGGAAGATCTCCTGGCTTTTAGGTCACATAATTGTATGGTGAAAGAGGCTGTATTGCTTGTCTTGCTTCCTGATTTTCAGCCTCATTTCAATTAATTTTTGTCACACTGTCCCTTTCGCCTTTTTCTTCCTTTAAGGTATAAAAACCCATCTTAGGCTTATGCAAAGAGAGGATTAATTATCTTAGGTAGATATAGCAAGGAAAGTGTCTTCTATTGATATATAGATCATTTTTGTTTTGTAGAGCTATAGCTAATGTATACCCAAAGCATTCTGTTGTTTGCTTTTTTAACTTGGTTTTATTTTTGCTCAGCTCTCTTGCTAGCTTCCAAGAATCTGAAAAGTAGAAAACTTATTCTTTATTAGATTCATTTAAAACTTTTTCAAGAAAGGAAAGTCCTGAGGGTATGGAAACTTTACATAGTTAAATATGTCATGTTAAGGCACTTAACAATGTTTCGTTTCCATGGGGTCAAAGACCACAGATCCATGCTGATTGCTAATTATTCGGATTGTAAATAGCTTATTCGAGAACTTAGGGTGAGACAAAAGAAACATGAAGGAACAAAAGGCCAGGATAATGAAAAGGATATTGTGAAGAGAAAGGCTGGGCAGAATTATGATGCAGGTCACATCCTCTGCCTGTATTTAATTGTACCTTTGTATTTAATAATAAAAATGATTACATGCTCAGTGCTAACAGGTGTCCCTTCTTGAGAACCTCTAGTGTGGATAGGTGACAGCAAATTACTCCAATTCATAAACTTTGAATATTATGCTTTTATTTTGAGTTTCACTAGTCTGTGCTAGAAGACATTTCTTGCAAAAAAAAAAAATTACATCATATCAGGAAGATATTTATACCTAATTCCTAGTGAGTACATATAAAATATCAGTGAATACTTCATGAATGAAAAAAAAAATCACTTTGCAAGCACCCTTTAATCAACCAGGGTTGTGCTAATACCAGAGTACCTTTCTGGTAGTTAATGCTTCATGTAAGTTTTGGATATGATTGTGAACTAGCAGTGTTCAGAGTTTATAGGCGGTAGTTTTGCTGTTAGGACTTTGTTGTCTTCATTGCATTTTCTCTTCGTCTTGCTTGTCTTAATCGCTTTTCATAACTTCTCTGTCCAAACACCCTACCCCAGGAGTTGCTCTCTCTACCTTTGTTTTCTTCCCCTCTGTTGCCATTACTGTAATATGTTCATTGTCTTAGCAATTTAATTTACTTGATTTTATAGGTCTTCCCCCATTAGAATGTAGTTCCATGGGGCAGAGAACAGGATAGTCTCATTCTCCCTACTCGGTGGATCCTTAATGCCTACCATCATGCCTGGCTCACACTATGTAGTCAATTCATATTTTTTAAGGGATTGATGAATATGTCACTTGCTGTCCTAATCATATACCAAACCTTTACTTATTTTATCACTGCATTTTCCTGCTGTTGTGTTTTCACCAAATGTTTTCTGATCTATGACATCTTATTTCCATTGTATAGGGATTGAGGATCCCTAACTGGAGATACAGTAGTCCCTTGGTCTGAGGGAAGCCACATGGGATGGTATCCACATTGAGGGTGTGGTTGAGGGCTTGAGAAATATCAAATTCTCGAGTACTTTACCCTTATTTGAGCTATTGTAGGTACTAGGAAAGCAATATTGAATAAGATGTATTCCTTTTTTATGATCAAAATTTTAGAATCAAAATTCCCTAGGCTTGGAACTATGATTCTGTAGGTGTTTGTTGTCAACCCAGTTCCTAGCACAATTCCTGGCACTTTTTTTTTTTTGCCATCAATAAGTAAGTGTGTGTTGAAGCAAATATTTAGAAAATAGTTTGAACTGTAATTAGTGTGTGTGCAAAGTACCATGAAAACACAAAGGAGACAAAAACACAAAAGGAATTGGGGAAAGTTTCATGAAGGAAAGATGTAAAGTTTTCCAGGTAAGTGAACTATTCAAAATCTTCCAAGGAGTGGGGACAATATGATCAAAATATCAGCTGTGTGAATGAGCGGTTTTTTATTGGAGGATGGACATTGGAATCAGCCTAGAGATTTAGGATAAGAGTGATTGGTTGGTGGCTTTAAACTGGTTAAAATCACTAATTCTTACATTCGGGTACACTGTGTTCTAAGTAACTCTTATGGTAAGAACAAATTACCTTAGTACAGTTTATTTTTGACAATTCTGCAGGAAAGTGGATCTAGTCTAAATAACCATCTTAAACTATGGTTTTGGAAATAGAGCCCCTTTTTAAGTTGGGACTAACAATGAGAAAATTGACTGCATGTCTATTTAAGTTATCTGTTTCCACACTTCTGCCTGTTAAACAACCGTACAGCTTCAGTATCGTAAAAACAAGTAGAGTTTGTTGCACTTGCATTGGAGTAATCAACTAGATTGTTTCTCTGATCTTGTCTGGGGTTGACTCCATGATTCTTCTGAATTCAGCCTCATGTTTGGAGGATTTAATTATCTAAAGGTCAACTAATCTGGCATGGCCTTGACTGAGATGACTGGGGCATATGCCTCCTGTCTCCTCCTCCCTGTATCAGCATTCCAGCCTAGTTGTGTCCTTTCATAAAATTGTTTTTATCAACATTGAGAAAAACCGTTTCATGCAGTGGAGTCCAGAGTCCAAGTGGAAAGGACACTATGAAGACTGATGGCTACAGGGAGGTATGAAGAATTGGGATAGTTTTTACAATATACTACATAGTTCATAAAACCTCGTGAAACCAAGATTTTATTATAATTTTAGATCTATGGAAGAATATGATTTCTGATTTTATTTTTCTAATTTCCTTTATAAAGTTCCTCTCTTTTGGTCTTTGTGAATGTCGCAGCTCTTTTCAGGCATACTGAACCAAAGGTAGGAAAACCAGAAATGAGGAAAAGATTGAAGAGAAATCTTAAAAGGGATAAGTAGATGGTGAAGATTAACTGTTACATACGTAATATAATTTCAGAGATGCCTACCCAGCTCCTCTCCTTCTACAGGATACTAAAACTCAGAGGAGTACAGTGTATGACCTATATTCCCACAATTCCCAAACTTGAAACCTTATTGTTCTAAGTCCAGAGCCATTTTCCACTATATTTTATAAGGTACATTCCCCCTAAATTCTTCATGTACCTCCCTGATCCCCACCACTCTCAATTCAGGTAATCACTTTTATACTTAATATACTTTTGAAAGTTGTGTTGTTACAATTTACCCCAAAAAGATGTTCTTATTTTGAGTTTTCCTTTTTAAGCTTACTCATCAGAAGTTGTTATAATGGTATTTAGTGATTCCATTACATACACATATACACACACATATACACATATTTTGCTCTGCCTTTACCTGCACTTTTTTCATCATCAAGGGTGTTTTTAATATAACGGTTATGTTAAATCAACTTCAGTTTGATAGGTCAGCCTTTGAATTAGGTTTGCTGGGCTGATGAGGAGAAACTACTGAGAGGTCACTGTGACATTGTCAGTCAGAGACAGTGAAGCATGCCATGTGTATTCTGTTAGAAATGGATTCAAGTTTTAGGGGGATAGTCTTCCTTTCAAGCATCCTCTTTCCCCTGCTACAAGTCGTCATATGATTGCACAAGACCCAGGTCAGGGCAAAGGGAAATGAAAGGAAATATTCTCAACATTTTAACAATGGCAGTTTTTATTGAAGATGTGTTATTTTTTTCTGAACAATTAGCCTTTTCTATTTGGATTCCCAGGTCCCTAGATAGTTCCGCACACTGTCTTAAGATTGCATGAACAATTTGAGAGCATCACAGAATTTTAGACCAGAAGGACCCAGGAAATGCTAGGTAATTTGTGACCTAAGATGTTTTTTTCATATTTACTCTTTCTTCATATTGTTTACATGTTCATTGATTATTTCTCCTTTTTTCTTGTAAACTTAGTTGCCAAACTTTGAAATCCTCTGAGGGGAGCAATATTGCTATGTCTCCAAAATATTTATATTTGAGGACTTTCTTTTTGATGACTACACCCTAAAATATTTTTCACTTAAAATCTCTCTCTGTCCTATGGGTTAGATCATTGAAGGCTTAAAGCAAAAATCCTTTTCTGCCACCCCGACCTTCATTCTTTTGGGTGGTTAGGTTTTATATTTTGTTTTTCTAAACAAGGGAAAACAGTTATAGTTCTACCTCTTATGTGCTTCCTCTCAGATAGTTGTAAGTTCAGTATGTGCACATATGTAAGATTTCAAGTGCAAAAGGAGAACAGAGTAAGAAACAGATTTTCACAGTCCCCGTCTGGGTCCTTGTGTAAGTGCCAATGTAAAGCTATTCACTGATCAGTGAGTAGTATCATGTTGCCTGCTCTAAGGAAACAGATTTGAAAATTCAAACTTAATAAGCAGATCAATCGGGTGGGGGAGTTGAGATTATTGTATTGCATTCCAATGACATGCAGTGTTGTCAAAAACTTTTTTCTCCAGAAATAAAATTACAGGAGGCATACAGATACCTCTCAAAATGTCAGGGATGGGGGTTGGGAGGACTTAGTTAAGAATAGTGAAAACATACCACTTATCCCAGGAAGCATACACTGTGAGCATCTGGGTATCTCAGGGTAAAGGGTAAATTTAATATGAGTAGGGGAGGAGGAGGTCTATCCTGAATCCAAGGAGGTAAACGAATCTAACGGAATGTCTGCAAAGGAGATTTCTGAGTAGAAATGTGAACTCCTGGGTCCAGAGGGAAGTCACATTACTGACTTCTCAATTTTTAGGAGCTTATGCTAGCTGTGTTTGCATTTCCCTGCAAAGCTAGGGGCAACTTGTGGTAAATCTGAAGGGAATTATTTGTATCATTTCTCCTTTGTCCCACTTACTCAACTTAAATATAAGGACTGGTTTAGATTTATATTCAGGTTTTACATATTTCTGGAGTTTCCCTGCTTTCTTCACATTTCTTGCCACCAAGTCACTAATGTCTTAAATTTCTTTAACAAGAAACAGTATTCCAATCCATAGTTAGAGACAAGAATGTAAATACTTGTTTATTTAATACACTGAATGGAATTTGGCTAAATTTTAACACTTACTGGATGTTTATTGTATGCATGGTGCTATTAAGGAAATAGGAAAGAGAAAGAACAAATAAGGTTTCTTGTCTTCCCATGACTGGGATGAGGAGACCTGGCCGATCATATAGAAGTTACAATGAGAGTAGAGACCACATCTTTTTTTACCAGTGTGCTCACTGATTTGCTACAGTGCCTGACTTATAACCAAGGTTTATTGTTCTTTTAAGTGGATGGAAAATAAACATAGTATCATAAAAACTAGAAAATACACATGTACAAAATAGAATATATTTTTTAAAGATTTATTTATGCATACAAGAGCTGGGGTGTAGGCCAGAGGTTTGGGGGGAGTGAGAGGATTTACCAGAGACAGAGTGGGGAGCAGAACAGGCAGATTGAAATACACTGCTGAGGGGAGCAGCGGGTGAGACAGGAGAGGTCTGCTGCTGCTGCGTCAGCTCCGTGGCCGGGGGATCGAACTCATGCTGCAGTGGCTGTGATAGCTTCATAGTGCTGAGACTTAACCCCTTACGCCACCAGGAGGGCCCCAAAGTAGAATATTGACCAGAAGAAGCATGAACAAACTTTTCCTTGGAGGGATCTTGAATCTTGAGAGAGGAGTCGATGTTGTCCAGAGTTTCCAGAATAGTGTTCCAGCTGGAAGAATTAGAGTGAACAAAAGCAAGAAATTGTGAAATGACATGGATGTTCAGGGATTTGCAAAGAAATTGACAATCCTAGAGAGTAAAAAGAATGGAGCAGAAGAACTGTGGCAGATGAGTAGCATATCACGAAGGACCTTCACATGTAAATAAGTGATATACCTGATTTGAGACAAGGCTACCTGCTACCAGGGTGGGTGTGGAAAACAAAGGCCAAGGGATTTGTGTCCACCGCATGCTTTTAACTGAACTTGACCTTGGTTACCTTCAACACTGTTGGGATGTGGAAGCTAATTAGGGAAGCATTTCTCAGTATACACGTAACAGAGTTTAATGAGCTATACCAGTGTTGCTCTAGTGAGATTTTGCATGTTAAAAATGTATTAAAAGAAAGATTTTTGTATTTCCAAAGTTTTGCATTTTATTCCCATGTGATTATGTAGTAGATATGCCATTTTACAAATGAATCTGTCATTTAATACATGGGATTGCTGACTGGTTCCTTTGAACAATGATTTCATTTAGGATTAGTCAATTTGCACATGGCTTTCCAGAGACTTGTTCTGTGTGTAAATTAAGGTACACCTGAAGTGGGTGTTTCTCTACCCTAAAAACATGACTAGTATTTCCTGTATGACCAAATACTTATTTCTGTTCCGTAGTGTGTTTCATTATAAGTCGGTTTCTTAAACTTAACTTTAAATACACCCGCTGACTATTTTAATAGCAGCTTTCGTTCATGCTGAGTTGAAATTGATAGACTTGCTACTCTTCTTCTGACAGCTCAGCCACTACTGCTGCTGTTGTGTTTTTTTTCCTTCTCCTATTCATTCTATTAATTTTTGCATAAAATAACTCCTTATTCTGCATGTTGAGGTTTAATTTACGTTCTCCACTTGATAGAGGACTTAATTTTGAGGGAAAGGTTCTTGGCTGATTGTATTAGTTCAGAGGTTTTAGAATAAGATGTTTGTGGGGAGGGGGTGGTAAAATCTTCAGTCATTGATTCTCTCTTTATAACTTTGCCCTTTTAGCTGGAACAGATTACCTGTGTAGTGCTTCTTGCCCTGCACAGACTGAATCACAAGGAAGAAACTTTACATAAACCATTTATACTAAATGTTTGGTATGCTGGCAACATAAATCAACAACAATATCCATTACAAATTCATCCCTTTATCAGTATTATCTTGATAGAACAGATCCCAGTGTGCGGGAATTTGAACCCTGCTTCAATACATCTAGGCCTGGGTAATTAATTATTCAGGGCACAGAGAACCTGGCCCCTGCAATGTAGAGTAATTCTTCCTGGTCAGCGTTAACTCCACTGGCAATAATAAATAGAAAAAGTCTCTAGTGATGCCAGTATTTTAAAGTGATTAATCATCTTTCCCCCCTTCTCCTCCCCCTTAGTTTTCTTTAACTAGGAATTTTCAGCAATAAATCTTTAACAATACAGGTAGGAATTGTTCTGTAATTAAATTTTGCCCTGCTTAATTTCTTACCTTTTATGTGCGATTAAAAAAAATGTTACGTTTTAAGGCAGGCACTCATCAAAATTCAAACCAAGAAAAACCCTTTTATAGAATGCTGAGAGTCTCTATGGAAGATTAAGCTCTTGATTTTGAATATTAGATAGAACACATACTCATAAAAATTGTTAATCAACACCAGTTGGGGTGTCAAATATTCTGAAGTTTTGAATTGCTTCACGTTCATGCATACAGTTTGTCTGTATTAGGAAAAGTCTGACATATACATATGTTCCCCAATTGAGAGAATACTCACTTATTTCTTAACTTGCAGATAATTGGTGTGAGTTCTGTAGGAGAGGGATTTTTTTTTACCCCTTTTATGGTACACAGAGCATGCTTGCCGAAAAGCATACAGGTAAATGCTTGACTGAGAATGATCATGTACTTTTAAATCCTGTCCTATAGAGCTTGACCAGCCATCATGTATATTCTGGGTGACAGGGACAGATGTGACATATCTGTTGTGACACACTTCTGTACCACCAGTCTGTGGCTTGGGGTGACTCCTGTCCCTCCTCTGTTGTTTTCCCCCGCTGCAGGACAACACAACGATGCACGGATGAACCTTGCCATTGCTCTCACTGCTGCCAGGTATGGGGCTGCCACAGCCAATTACATGGAGGTTGTGAACTTGCTTAAGAAGAAAGACCCCCAAACAGGGCTGGAGCGTGTGAGCGGTGCACGGTGCAGAGATGCACTCACAGGTATGCTATGGTTCTGGTAGGGAGGTATTTCTTTGCATCTTACCTTGCCCACATAATGACTGAGTTATAATTTTTCTGTCACTTCTCTTTTATTTAAATCAGATTTCAGAGTCATATTAATTATATTCCTTATTGTCAACAGTGACTGGTTTAACATGAAAATGTTCCCTTGTGAGACTTGGCAATTTTCCCCCTTTGTGCTAAATAATAATAATGATAATGATAATAATAAATGTCCACAAAATTCCCACAGCTATGAATGCATTGTTTTCTTTATAAAAACATGTTATTAATAAAATTAAATAAGTGTGTCAAGTTGCAAAGTGTCACTTAGGTGACACAGGCCGTGAATTTACACATCATTAAAGTCAATCATTTTAACTTTGCTTAGATTTTCATGCTTGCTCTGGATCTGTGGCCGCATAGGCAAGGTTTTCCTTGAACAAAACCAGCGCTGTGAAATACATCATCTCACTGCAATGCTGTTTACAAATTTGAGTTTAAAAGAGAAAGTGACTTGTTTACTTTTCCCACTTTGTCCATGTGTGTACTTTATTCTGGGTACTCTGCAAAATAGACTGAGAGCTGAAATGAAAAAGTGGCATGTTTTTTTTTTTTTTTTTGATTTGGACTTTCTTTGGGTACATTTACTCAGATGAGAGCCTTTTGAGTGGCTTTTCAATAACTCTGGCTGCTCAAGTCACTTAGCGTGGTATACAATATACTTCACCATAAGTTAAGTTAATAGATGAATTAATAATCCAAAGCATCAGTGAGCAGAGAAACAAATGGGGTGTGTGATTGATGCTGCTTTCTTACACAGGGCAGGAATTTGATGTGAGAGCCAAATGTGTTATCAATGCTACGGGACCTTTCACAGACAGCGTGCGCAAAATGGATGATAAGCACGCAGCGGCGATCTGCCAGCCGAGCGCTGGCGTCCATATTGTGATGCCGGGCTACTACAGGTAACCCTTCCAGCTCAAGGTCATAGCCAGGCAATGAGGTCTACGTAAAGTGCCCTGTTTCTTAAGCACACATTTCTTAACTACCAGATGGTCTAGCTTGCTGTTCAAAATGGAGAGAAGGAAAGGAACTCATCCAAAACACAAAATATAAACCACGCTTGGGAATTTCTTAGCCTTTATGGCAATACCCCTTTTTAGAGGTTAATGATTTGGGACCTGATTTTGTGTTTTGTTCAGTGTACTTACCTCCAGAGACATTGAATTTTAATGAAAACATTAAAAATTTAATTTTGCAAAAATTTCCATAAAGGACATATTTTAATTAAAACATTAAAATTAATTTTGTAAAATATGGTTATAAACAATCTGAAAATAAAGATCACCCAAGTGTTCTTGTTTATAACTTGTGAAATGTATTTTGAAAAATACTATAGGAAGTAAAACTTTTAATTTCTAACTAACACATTAACAAAGATAATCAGGGGTGGAAAAATGGTTAGCAGTAGAGATGAAATAAGAATAGCTATTAATTGGAAATCCTTTAAGTTGGATGATGGTCACATGAGGGTTTATGAAACTGTTCTATTTTTCTATATCTTTAATAAAGAAGTCTTTAATAAAGAAACAATTATATGGTTCTAGATAAGAAATTACTGATGATTACTCACTCTCAAGACATCCATGGAAAATATTCATGTCACCATGCTAGAGGCGTGGAATATGTGTGCCATTTTTGCACAATATGTGGCAAATCTAGTAGGCAAACTGGAAGTTCTCTGTGAAATAATGATTTATGTTCAAGGTATTCATTATGATGTTACTTGCAGTCAAGGAGTATTAGAAACCACTATTTCTAACCTTGGAGGAATAGATAAACAATTTATGGTCTAGTCAAACAAAGGAATTATAATATGGCCATTAAAATATAATTGTACATAACTTTAATGTCCTAGGAAAACACTGGTGATTCAATGTTAGCTTAGAGGATGATAGGTTGTATGTGTGGTATTATCTGAACATTTTATAAATATACAAAGAAAAGACCAGAAGGAATATATTAAATGCTGATAGTGATTACCTCTAGGTTAATGTGACTGTAGAGTTACAGGTGATTGTTTCTTTCTAAGTGATGTGGTTAGGATGAGAGTTATGTTTTCCTTACTTTAATGATTTCATATAAAGGACTTATAAATCTTTTAATATTTGATAAAATATATGTGTAGAATCTATATTTTGTTTGTTACCTGCATTGCCCTAGAATGTTATTCTGATATGTTGTAGATGTTGCTTTCTTATTAATTGGTAAGTTAATGTTCCTGAAGACAACCTAAGTTGCACTTGATTTATACCAAACATATTGCTACTGAGAAATTTATTAGCCTTCCATTAGAACAATATTAAAAAGAATTTCTTATCTACTCACACCATGGCTTCTTTCTCATTTTCTACATGTCTACATTTAATAGGTATATAGTCATTAGTATTTTTATTTTTTTTTAAAGATTTATTTATTTATGCATACAAGCTGGGGTATAGGCCAGAGGCATGGGGCGGCGAGAGGGTTCACCAGAGACAGAGTGGGGAGCAGCACAGGCAGATCGTCAGAAATACACTGCTGAGGGGAGCAGCAGGCGAGGCAGGAGAGGTCTGCCGCGCCATGTGGGAATCTCCCAGGCCGGGCGTCGAACTCGCATCACCGCTGCCGACACCTCCACAGCGCAGCACTTAACCGCTGCACCACCAGGGAAGCCCTAGTCATTAGTATTTTAGAATGGAGAAACCAAGGTGCTTTCCTTGATAATAAAAGTTTATGCAATGATACCTAATAGGGTCTTAAAAACTGCTAATGAATTTAGTTCAAAAGAAAAAGATAAAAGTAAATTTATGTAAATTTTGCAAATGTTTCTTGTGTATAGAGAAATTTTCAACAATGGTTTCAGGCACAATTATATATATAATGTTGGTTTAAAAAGGGAGGGAGGCCTGATGTTATATGGTGGAGGATTATTGGTCCTTTGCTGGTGGCGGTGGTGTGATAACGTACATCTGAAGAGGTATGAATCCATACCCCCAGTCATATATAGTGTAGTAAAATAATGTTACCTCAGTGAAAAACAATGCAATTTAAAAAGAACATAAAAGACCAGCTAATTTATAAGGACTTTTTTGGGGTGAGGAGGTGGGGGTGGGGCTGATTTTTAATGTCTTTAGGAATAAGTGAAGATGTTATACCTAGATGCTACACACACACACACACACACACACACACACACACACACACATATCATCTTCATAATCCTTACATCTGTGGAGAAGATGGAAGATGTCTTCTTCAAGAGAATGTAAAACACATTCTCTTGTGTTTGTATTTCCTTCCTTGTTGTTCCATGATATCAAATGATACTTCTTATTCCCTATGTGAATTTTGCCACTTAATAATGACATTATTTGGGACAAGACATTTTATTTCATGAACCTTAATTTCCCCATCATCAAAATGGGGAGATATTTTGCTCTTTTAGGGTGTGCACACATGGAGACAATAGGAAGAGTTACTTAAGATGATACCTTGGTGTAGAACATCCTGGTTTGTTAATCATGGTATGCCCATGTTAAGCTACCTCTTTCAGCCTCTGGTTTCTTTTTTCATGATAGTATCTATCTTGGATAAATTTTGAAAATGATCCTTTGATTACTTTTTATCTTTTTTGTTGACCGCTCTATTCCCTGTTCCTGGTACAGTCTCTGGCATATAATAGTGACCAGTAAGTATTTTTTGTTAACTTGCCTAAATTAAGATTGTGGCTTTTATTAATGAAAATTTTAAGATAGCATCTCTATGTTTTTTTTAACATGGAAAAGTTAAAATACAAAACCAAAATATGATTCTTCATTTTATTGCCCAAGTAAACCTATAGATAAAAATAAGTAGATAAAATTAATCACTTTAGAAAAATAAAACGACACAAAAGGTCTTCTTCCTTGTGTCTTCTCCACTCCCACCAGGCTACTTCTGTTCTCTGGTAATTGGTAACACTTCCTCCTGATTTACTTCCATAAGATTTTATGTTTATACTTAAACAAATGTATTTCCTTTTAAAAATTTTACATGAAAGAGGCCATATAATACATACTGTTCTGTGTGCTTTTTTATGGTAACAACAGAGTAGATAGGTGTTTTTTAAATATAAATCTGTATCACCTAGAGGAAATATTTTCAAAACAGAAAGCCTTTATTAATTATAAAAATTTGGCTTTAGCTTCACTGTCCCTCACCATAATTCATAATGTTAGTTACAGCTGGATCTGTTGGAATCTAAGATGCAATAAGTGACCACATTCTATTCTGGGAGAATAAATATCTGCATATAGCACCTTGTACCACCCCTACTGCACATCCTGTCAGGGACCTTGGATAGTGGTGCTCAGCCCCTTTCCTGGTTAAACTGTGGCAAGGGAGCCTCTTGGTTTCGGGTTGTGGCCTGGATTAGGGTTTACTCCCTCTTGTAGTGCTGATATTGAGGCGGCTGTAGCTCTGACATCCTGGAGGGATGGCTTTGGCATCCAAAGCAAGTCATTTGGGGCAGGGAGGGGGAGATGGGTCGGAAGATCTCAGACTGAAAAGGCTCCCTGGATTCATCAATATCCTGAGCAATTATAAGTCAAGGATTTGACTAGGTCCTCAGGGATGAGTCAGAACTCTTGGCTGCCCTATAAGCCAGCTGACGATAACTTAGACCTATTATATCTAATGAGTTTGGAAATGCAGTGAGTTCAGTAACCACTAATTTATTGAATGTAGGCTGCTAAATGAAGAGCAAGGAACATCAGCACACTGTTTATTGTTGAACTGTGTTCACAGTATCTTCATCTTATTTATTGTTAATGGTATTTATTAAGTTATAATCCCAATTAACATCCCACCTGTAGAATGATCTTATGCCACAGTAGCAACTTTTTTCTTTTTCCTTCTTATATCACTTTACTTTCAGAAAATCCAACACAGAAACTCATTTTTTCCCCAGAGGTATTCTAGTTTGCATTAAGAACAAATCTGGAATTTTTGTCATTTGTGGCTATTCTTAACAAAAACAGCAATATACCAAATGACTGAAATGCATGAAAAATGCTGTTTCCTTCTTCTAGCCCTCAGATACTTTTTACTACTGACAAGAGTTCAGTTTTTTTTTTCTATAATGTGTGTGCATACTCTTAGCTCTAGCACTGATTGCTAAGCAGTTAACAATAAATTGATTTCAGTTTAAATAAGGGTATTATTTAAACTTATTTACCCTTAGTATTATTTACCCTTAAGTATTATTTACCCTTATTTAAATAAGGGTATTATTTCAGGAAGGCAGTGGTCTGCATGAGAAAAATATTCATTACTTTTAATCCTAGACACACACATAAATTAGCAGCATGTTTTTCTCCCTGGTGTCAAGTGTATCATACAGATGGAAAAAGGACCTGTGCCTCACTGTGCTGTATATATCATCCCTGTAGTTGATATCTATTTTCAAACTTGAGTGTGACCTTGCAGAATTAATCCTTCATAAGAAAACAAACTTTTTCCTAAGGGAGAATATGAATTAGGTAATATAGAACCGATGAAAGGTATTTCCAAGTGGATTCTAAAATTTTTATGTCATTCATTAATAGTTTTGTCTTCCCTCTGTGCTTGTTAATTTTAAGTTTGACACATATGTCTTCACTTAAGCAGTTGATTCTCTACAGGTTCCAGATATGTGTGTGTGTTGGCAACCATCACCTTCACCCTTTAAACTGCTTTTATTGCATTGAAAGATTTTAAAGGATTCAGTGCTTGTGTTTTTCTAACAGTATTTCATGTGTAGGTTGCCGAATATAATAATTTTATGCTGAAGTTGATTATGTTTATCGAGTTAGACACTTCATACGATATTGGTCAATAAAGCAACATACCAACATATGATTTCTTCCTTAAGTGTTATTAACTATAGAATTTATTCTTTTGGTTTAATAAAGTACTATCTATCAAATTGAAAACTTAAACTGAGTTACTTTCCAACCCAAGGTGACCGATTTTATGAGAGTCATCATATAATATAAGAATCAAAGTAGGCGCTTACAAAACACATACTTAATTTCTTTTAAGATTCCTAGAGTTTCATGACAAACACAAAAAATATATTGTCATACAAATTAGTGTTTAATATATAAGAATAGAAAATTGTTTCCTCTAGTAACTGTGAGTGAAAATGGTATCTTAGCTGATGGTTTGAATGATTCACATTCTTATTTGGTGCTTTTCTCATGTCCCACTCTCACCTGTATTTCTCAAGTAGTCTGTAGACAGTGATTTTTTCCTGTGTAGACATGGCAAGCAGTTCATGGGGCTGCTGATGGGTCTTTGCAAAGAAAGACCTAATAATTCTCATTGTTTAAATAAAGAAGGCATATTAGCTAAGCTGACTGTAGATTACTTTTTCATAAAAAAGTTAAGTTATCTCATCTTTACACATTTGAGTCAATCTGAATTCAAAAAATTTTTTTAGGAAGTGGTAAACATAAAATGTTGACTCTATATCCTTTTAAGTTTGTGATTATGAGAGATTTATTGAAATTTACTTAAATAAAATTGTGCTTCCTATTTAAGAAATTGCACTAATAGATGCTGTGAATATATTTACAGAAAATACCTTTAGCACCAACATGCTATGATAATTCAATCAAAGTAAACAACTTTTTAAAGATTTGTACTCTGGCACTCTCAGATTTCTCCTATTCCATTAGCAACTTCACCAAATTTCTTTGAATGGTTAATGGCTACAGCACTTTTTAGTGAATTAAAACAGCAGTTTCTAGTGATTCAGTAACATAATTAGACCGGATTTTTTAATGTTTACTTACAATTGCCTATTCTTTCAAGTGTGTTTCATACTATGTGTTTTAGAATGTTACGTACATGTTAATGAAAGTTCTTGATTAATATTTTGGAAGGTTTTATATAATCTGTCAGAAGAGGTACCCTTGAACCTTGATTTAATAGCATAATGCTCTAGCATCTTCTATTTAAAGATTTCCTTGCTAAGATATTCCTCTCCTTTTTGACCTTATCTTAGTACTTTGTTATTTAGGTAGTAGTAGAAAACTGAGCCCTTTTCTCATAGAAGCATTTCTTAAGATTGCTGTAAAACTGAAATAAAGCAAGAATCTCATATTTGGTGAAGAGTACAAGTTCATCTAGTAACAAAAGAGTAAAGAACTTTTTGATTACATGTTAGATTCTAGAAAGTTAGGCACTTTATTTTTCTCATGTACTTCTGAAACCTGCTCTGAAAGATGTGGCAAATGTCAAATGTCTCAGGAACATATTTGTCATAGATCTGAAAAAAGGTTGAAGAGCTATTCTTTAATTGACCATCATCAAAGAAATTATAGACATTTATCCTGCTGACATTATCTGATGTGAATGGCCCAAGGAATATAAAAACCAAAACAATTGGAAGGTGAAGCTCACTTTATTAATTAACCTTCAGTTGTTGAGAAGGGGAGGGCCAGTTCTTCTGTGGAATGTTATTATGGTCATACTTCCTCCATTCCTTTTTGCTTCCGAACTTATTTTTTCTTTTAGGAATTTCTAGATTAAGATAGTGGCAGTAAAATTAATATTCGTGTGTGTTTTGTTTTGTTTACATGAGAATCAGTGAGCAAAATAGCTCCTCGACTGTAGATGAAGATTACACTTCTGTTAATTTCAGAAATATATGACCCTTTTTTTTTTTTCACTTTAGCCCAGAGAGTATGGGACTTCTTGACCCAGCAACTAGTGATGGGCGAGTTATTTTCTTCTTACCCTGGCAAAAGATGACCATAGCTGGCACTACTGACACTCCAACTGATATTACACACCATCCTATTCCTTCAGAAGAAGATATCAACTTTATTTTGAATGAAGTCCGTAACTACTTGAGTTGTGATGTTGAAGGTAACGTCTGCATCCCTTTTCATTTGTTCTCCCTCTTTTATATCCACCAAATCACTCCACTTCTTGGGAAGCTGCCATACTCCAGTCTGACCCATTTTCACGCCTGGCCTGCTCTAACTCTGTGTGCCAAGTTAGAACACAATGGGAAGAAGCTGAATATTTTCCTCCTCTACTTTTCTACACTCACATGAAACTCATACACTTCTTTTCTGATTATTTCTAATGGCAATATTTGAACTTTAAATACATGAGTTCTAAACAATAGTGCTCTTCAATAATAATATGAAATGTTTGTATTACTCTCTAATTTCTAGAGGCTGGGAACGTCTGATTTACATATGCAGGATAGTCATAGGAAATTATCAATCAGAGAAATAAGAGGCTAGAGATAATCATTCTAAGAAGTTTAGTGCTGGAGCCTCTACTGTGTAGAAAGAATGTTGACAGTGGATTTAGTTAAGAAGGATAAACATGCTTGCTTCAATTGAAACAACAAAACTTTTCCACTTTTCTCGCTTACCTAGGCATACTTCCTTTTAATTTGGATATCTTAGCGTTTTCTCCAATGAACATAAAAATTATTTTTTTAAAGATTTATTTATGCATACAAGCTGGGGTATAGGCCAGAAGTATGGGGGTGAGAGGATTCACCAGAGATAGAGTGGGGAGCAGAACAGGTGGATCTACTGAAATAAACTGCTAAGGGGAGCAGTGGGTGAGACAGGAGAGGTCTGCTGCACCATGTAGGAAGCTCCCTGGCCAGGGATCGACTCGTGCTACAGTGGCTATGGATAGCTTCACAGTGTTGCGACTTAACCTGTTGGACCACCAGGGAGGCCCCTAAATGATTTTTTAAAAAATCCTGACTAGTTTCAGAAGTCCTCAACATTACGCATCTGTATTTCCTATCTCCATTATTAATTAGCCTCTCTATGTATTTAGTTTCCCAAGCTAGAAATGGCATGCTTATCTTTGGTAGAGCCTTCTCTTTTCAAGTCCAGTTCTATCTGTGACCACCCTGTAATATCATGTAAACCCTCCCCCCACCTCCCCCAACTTAATTGCCCTAGCTTCTATTTGTGTCACTTTTCACTGAGTTGTATTGACCCCTGACTGGCTTCATTATGTGTTAGGTCTCTACCCCACCCAGCCCGATCCCTCCATCAGAACTCTTTCTAAAACACAGTTCTGATCATCACTTCCCTGCACAAAAATATCCCTTGAATAGCTCTTCATTGACTTTAGGAAAAATTATAAACTATCTCACATGGAATGTAAGGCTTAACACAACTCTTTACAGGTTTATATTCCAGTGCTCAACCTGTATATATTCGGTGGTCTGATCATATTGTTTTTCATCATTTCCAGATCAGGCCATGTACTTTTAAACCTTTATTCCTTGTTTAGGTTGAAGATTCCTCTGGCATGCCTTTCCCCCCAGCTCTTCATCTTGGCAAAATGCTATTTTCTCTTTAGAAAACACTGATTCCTTGTTCTCTCATAGAATGTTAGTCTAGTATAGCATGTTTCAGTATAGGCAGTCAAAGGTATACTGTCACTTGTTGCTCCTTGAGGATTATTTATTTAGCTTTAAAGTTTATTATTTTTCTGGTATGATGCCACTTGTGATTGTTTTGAATTAAGATGAATTAGTAATAGGTCCTTTCAGGGTTTTTGATGCTGATAATTTGAAAATCTTTCTGTATTCACATAGAAAGTCTAAGGTTTTTGAAAAATAGTCATCATCATTTATATCAAGACTTTTCCATAATACTGGCTTTAATGGAGGACATGCAAAGACTTAATTTTTATCTTGATTTGACTCACTAGCATCTATGAATCCTATTCCCTAAAGGATTTTTTTTCATTGAGTGATAACATGTTCACAAACAAAACAAGCTTTAAAATATGGCTTAGGTGACTCCTCTATAATTTGATTACTTCAAATTATATTACTTTTAGTTTAGTTGCTTCTACTTTAAGGGATATAATTTCATTTTGAGTATAGTCTCTTTGGCTATCTATAATAGTATTCATATATTAAATGCATGTAACTGAAATCTAGGTAGTTGATATTTATCTCATATACTTGCATACACAATTATTTAGGAAATAGTCATGCTTTATCCATATTTAGATATTCAGAGTACACTGAAATATTAGCTTCATATTCCCTCCCTACCTCCTGCAGTCTAGGAGGTGCTTGATATGGGTCTGATTGTATTTTAATGTATTGATTATCATTAATGAATCTTGCTTCATTTCACACTTACCTGGGTTACTATTTGTTAAAAATGATTTTATATCTGAGGCTTAGGGACAGGAAGTTTTGGTTGTTGGAACAAGGGATAAAATTAATTCAAGAGCAGAGAGCTCCATGATGACGGTTTCCAAATTCTTAAAGTTCAAATGCAGTAACGATGAGAAATCTAACTGCTTGCATGTGCTGAGAGGTGGGATGTGCAGAAAACAGGTGTAGCTTCCAAAAGGCCATCGTGCCCGTGTGGAGGTGGGATTTCCACCACGAAATGAACTTTGAGCTGTAACAGCAACTAGATCTTGTACCCCTCACTTTTACTCTGCCTTTTAGTGGGTAGAAGGTCCTGCTTGAACCTTGTTCCATCAAGGGCTTTTCAGTTAACGTACCTTTTGCTTCAGGGGATTGTTGAAAGACACAATTTCTAACTATACTGGTTTTTGGTAAAAGTGGTTGAAATAACTATGTAAATGCTGAAAATCAGGCTTTCCTCTTCTGGTCTGGGGACATCTTGAGATGTCCAGGTAGTTCTTCAGGTAGCAAATATCTGGGGTGAAAGCAGAAGTGATAGCTCTTTTATACACTTCATCTACTTCCCTGTGTGCCCCATTTGTCATACCTTTCTTATGTCTTTAAACTGGTTAATTTACAATGATTCTTTTCATTTTTATTTCTAATGTATTGAAGACTTCATCTTTCAGAAATTAGCCACAGTTTTGGTAGTGTTCGCTGAACTATATATCTTAAAGACTTTCAAATTCACGTTTTTTTCAATGGAATTTTGGTGAAACCTGGTACTTCCTCTGATGCAGATGAAGTGGGAGAGAAACTCAGCTTCTGCTACTATTCAGTAATTTGATTGTATGCTGTTGCTTCACATATTTATTCTTTCTACTTGTCTGTCATGGGTGGTACATATTTTATTTTTTTTAAAAACTCTGCTGTTAATGGCTTTATGCTTGATACTCTGCTAAGCATGTTGCTCATGTTATCTGATTCCCTGTACCAACCTTGTGAGGTATATTCTGTAATTCCCACTAGATAGATGAGGAAAATGAGCCCCAGCGACTAAGTTTCTTGTCCATAGCTCATTTGTGTTGGAGCATGAAATCAGTACAAGTCAGTCTGGCACTAATACTTGTGCTTCTGAATACCCCCCACTGCTCTGGTTAGTGATTCTGGGTTTCATGATGTGGTATTATATTCACTAAGGAGAGGATCAAGTATCCCAATTCATTTCATGGAAGCTGCTGGACACCTTCAGAATGATAGTGACCTTTGTCTCCACTGGCCTTAATATGGATTGAGTTTTAAACTAGAAGGGGTTTCATATCACGTAACTGATCCCTTGGGCCAATCAGTCTCTGCTACAGATTTTAAAAATAAAAATTTTGGTTAGGTCCTAGAGCAATAGTTTTAAAATGCTTTGTGTTCACCAGGGTTGGAATAATCATTTAAAAAGAATGGATGAATAAGGAAAAATTTGACAACAGTTTCTGAGTCTCCCCAAATGGCTATATCCTTCAGGAAAAAAAAAAAAGTGTCAAATCTTAACACTTCATGCTGTTCACAGCAGCTGCCACACTTCTGCAAAATGCGTCAGAACAATTCTGAAAAGCATTTTGCCTGTTGGGAATGAGACCATGCCTTCTTTTACAATTTAGAAAGCTTTCCATTCACAGGCTGAATTTTCTAGATTACTTGTTTGTTCTTTTCTGAAATGGGTAATTGATAGTTGTGTGGTGTGTGTTGAGTTAGGAAGAAAAATGATCTTTGGAAAAATGTATCATTAAGTCTGCAGTGTCGAGGTTAATCAGAAGGATGCAGTGGCAAAACTAAGCTAGGACTTAACTGGGATGAGAGAGGCAGAAGATCTGCCGAGTGCTTTATCCATGCAGTTTTTCTGGAGTGTTTCTCTAGGCAGCTTCTGTAGTTGTACACAGGTTTTCACATATGCAATTAGTAGTGTTTATAGATTGCCTGTTATTCAATTAACAACTGAGCTGGCCATATCAACTCACTGCAGACCTGCCTTTTCACTGCCAGAGATTGTACCAGGGTTATCAATTTACACAGGCTTGGATGTCTTCCAGCTGTTTAATTATAGTGTCACACGCTTTGCTTTTTCTAGTTTCATTAGTTTATAAATGTAATATGGTATCTTATTTCTGTGATTAACACTTCATTTCAGCAGGTTAAACATGCTGGTAGAGACGTATTGATTTCTGACACTATTTCCCCTGTGTTCATTTAGATATTTTCACATGCTTTTTATTGATTTTTTGAAAGTGGCAAACATGAGAAAGAACACCCCAAAACGTATGCCTAAATAACTGATGTGAGGCAAAACCATGCATTTAGCTCTTAATTGTCACTTCCTGTGAGCTTCATTCTCTATTAATTTTTAAAACAAACACTTGTCTTGCCAAGTTTTTAAGAATAAAAATATGAATTGTAATCTGAAACAATTATATAACACTTAGGCTGTGAAAAATGATCATTTTTACTATTTATAGCTACTCTTTATATGTTATATATGCTAAAGCCTGAATGAGTTATTCTTGGGGGATGTAATAAAAATAATTCTTAAGCATAGCAGCAGGACTATTTTGTTTTCTCACTACCCTTTTGAAAATAATGCCAAGTATTTTTATAGAATCTGGAGGTAATCTTGGGTTTTTTAACATCTGGGCAATTGGTACTTAAAAAATCAACTGAGTACCATCTGGGTGAGCCACTCTAATAAGTGGTGCTTAATGAGGATTTTTCTCAACTTTAATAGTAATGTTGTTTTATGTCATCTTGTTTTATTTAAAGTGTTTCATTTATTTTGAAAGGAATATCCGATTGTTTAACTATATAGTCATTGGAAACCTTATACAAAGCCTAACAAATTGGCTCAGAGACCCAAGTATTCTTGCTTTTGATTTTTTAATGTCAGCTCTTATTGTTTGACATAAAAAGTTCAGAGTGTTTTAGTAGTTCATTTAATATTTATATGTGATCCTCTACTTGATTCACTGTTTGTGACACTGAGAAATACTAGAATTGACATTGCTGAAGACTTTTAGCATAGTGAGGAAGATGAAACAGTAATGACATCTTGTTTAGCTATCCTGGCAGTGCAGTGTGAGAACCAGAAAAAGCAAGATGAATTTTTGAGCTCTGAAACATGAAAGTTTGGGCTGAGTTTGTTTATTGTCTCTCCTTCCCCCCCCCCCCCCCCAGGGACAATGAAAGAAGTAGGTGATGTTTACTCTTGGCTACAACCTAAATGATAGAACAGATCTCTGGTTAAAGCCTTGAAGGTAGGAATACTTAATTCAGTTACAAATATTTTTTATTTCTTTGAACTCATGAGCTTAGTAAAACAGGAGAATACACTGAAATGAAAAAGATGAAACAGATTATGACAGTGGGATATTTGTGGGGGAAGCTTGTTTTTCTAACAAATTGTATTCTCATAAGTAAAGGAAGTACAGTCAAATTCCACTGAAAGGATGCTGCATTAGAGATGTAGGCAAAAGGTGGCTGGAGTGAAAGTAACAGTTTGCTGATCTACCAGGACTAGACTGATATCTGCTCAGGCGCTTTTACTCTAGAGCTACCTTGTGTAAATTCACAGCCTGTGCTTGTGCATATCATGTGGCTATTTAACTTTAAACTAGTTAAAATTAAATTTGAAATTCACTTCCTTACTCACATGAACCACATTTCAAATGGCTAGTAGCTACAGGTAGCTAGTGGCTAGTAAATTGGAACGTCTAGATATAGAACATTTCCATCACTATAGACAAGTCCAGGAAACAGTGCTGTTCCATCAAATCTGGAGGTGTAATATAAAATACTTGATTTAACAGTCACTGAATTTTCATTTTTGTTATATAAAATAAGGAGATACGTTATTTTGTAAAAGGAGAACCCCAGATAGAAGAAGACTCAGAGGTCATTAACTTCCTGGTTTGGCAATGTCTGAGGTGCAGGGCCCTTGCTTTTCTTCACTTGACCACCCCAAAGTTGGCTTTATCTGAGCATTGTTTCCTCCATGGTTACATTCTGGCTGCACCATATCCAAGCAGAATTAAAAGATACCTTAACGATTCTCTACTCTCTCTACTTTTGAATACTATGCTCTGATTTTGAATCTCTTTCTTGAGAGTACTTTAATTAGGGTTTAGCTGTATATCAGATTTACACTGTGGATGAATAGAAGATGAGAAAAATCTTTCAGTTAGTTGCTGTCTTTTATGCAATAGTTTAGAAGTTATGTTTCATGTATTTAGTTTAGTTATACTGTGCTCCAGACATAGGTTATCCCTATGGCTTTATCCCTATGGATGGTGGAGACGTTCAAATTCTTTATTCTTTAGCAAAAAATGGCTTTTTGAATAATCTATACAAATCATTAAATGACAAGGTGAGAGAAAACTGACAGATAACCCGATTCAGCTACCCTCTGTTCTGATACTATATGTCCTAAAAACTATAAAGACAGATTCATATTTTATAAATGATTTGAAGTTGATTGTGTTTAAGTAATTTTTTAAAGTTTCAGCTCAACATGCATCTGATGTAATTCTCTGGCTAAAAAAACTGAATGCTAAGATATTAAGCAAAATAAATTAAATTTTCTAACATACCTTGAATCTTTTTTGGTAGTATTTTCTTTTTCTGAGTATCAATTTCAAGTGTAAGGTTCAAAAATGGTATCAGTATACATAATGTTTTTTATTTAATGTTGAGCTATGAGCGAAAAAATTTCTATTTCAGTTCAGTTTTTGGTTTAGGCAACAGTTTCATAGATGTAATTTTCTGCCTGTTATACCAGAAAGGGGGACAGCATTTGCCACAAAGATTATTACCTATGCTTCAAATATTCTGAAAAATACTTTTACAGAGTAAAACATACTTCTTACTCTGAAAAAGTCTTAATTTTCCATCAAATAATTTTAAAAGCAGGCAGAGGCTTTAAGAGTTGAAACCAAATTCCTGATCAGTGTGGCTACCTGAGGAATTTCACAGGCACACTCTGAAGCCTTTGTGGTGACCACAGTGACGTTCTAAGTGGTTGACTGTTTTATTTTTGACTCTGAGGGCAATTTTATTTTGACTCTAATGGAAAATAGTGGTCATTTCCGAGTTAAGCTTTTTATAAAAATTCGAACATTGCACGATTTGTGTTGAGGTTTACAGGACTTTTGTGGAATTGTGTGAAGCAAGAATTAACCCCTATTCCATGGATGCCACCAAGGTTAAACCTACTTAAGAGAATGCACGCACCAGAGGGGCAGAGGTAGGAGTGGAATTTCAGCATGGAGACTCCCTTTGGTCTCCAGTTACCCAGTCTGGGAGCCTCAGGCTTTCCCTACCAGTTTGTTATGTTTCTTCTTTTGTTACAGTGTTTGAATATGGGTTTGATTAAAGATCCCTGAAATGGTGTATGGGTATTTCAACAGTCCTGTTAAGTGTGTGGCACATAAGGAGCTATAGAAATTTATGGCAGATTTATTAGATGAATTTATTTTTACCAGAAATCTATTTCTCACAGATGGAGGGGTTATCAATCATTCAAAGTAAGTTATTTTCAGGGTCTTTTCCCTGTGTTGGTTAGGTGACCTCCTTCCCTCCTTTTAAGACTACTCCCATCATTTCAAAGAGTCTTTGTGACTCCACATCGAGTCTGTTTGCTCTCTATCTGTCTATCTATCTACCCCTGAATTCTAACCTGGTACTAGTGTATAAATATTTAGAATGTTCCCTGTATAGGGGCACACACCAAAGGGTGAATGGGATTTGAAATTTAGACTGCCCACAGAACTGTGCCCTTTGTATAGGAATTATTTTAGAGATCCTGACACTTTAGTATTATAAGTAAAATATTTCCTTAATCTTCTCATACTTTGAGATTTGAATCTTTTCAAGTTTTCCTTTGTCTTGATTTTTTAAATTAGACAAATAGAACATGAAATTTACCTTTTTAAAAGGCACAGTTCTGGTATTAAATTCATATTTTTGTGCAACTATCACTATCATCCATTTCCAGAATATTTTCATCTTCCTCAACTTCAACTCTGTACCACTTAAACACAAATTCCCCATTTTCTCTTTTCCCCAGCCCCTAGGAACCACCATTCTATTTTCTGTCTTTGAATTGACAGCTCTATGTAATTCATATAAGTGGAATCATGAAATATTTATTCTTTGAGTACTGTTTAATCTCCATTAATATCTTCAAACCTTATGCATGTTGTAGCATGTATCAGAATTTCTTTACTTTTGAAGGCTGAATATTATTCCATGGCATGTATACATACATTTGGTTTTTAAATTTATCTGTTGGTGGATACTTGGGTTGCTTCTATCTTTTGTCTATTATGAATAATGTTACCATCAACAAGGAGGGGGGATGTACAAATTTATCCTGCTTTCAGTTATTTTGTGTATTTACCTAGAAGTAGTTTCTGGATGATATGGTAATTCTACATTTAATATTTTGAGGAACTGTCATATAGTCCCTCACAACAACTACATCGTACTTAACCTTCCCTATAACAGTGCTCAAGGGTTCCATTTTCTTGATATCCTTGCCAATACTTGTTTTTTTTTCTACTTCAATTTTTACAGTGGCCAATCTATTGGCAGTACAGTTATATCATTGTAGTTTTCATTTTAAGTTCTCCAATAATTAATTATACCAAACATCTTTTTATGTGCTCATCGGCCATCAGTATATCGTCTTTGGAGGAAACATCTATTCAAATCTTTGATCTACTTTTTCAATTAGGTTTGTCTTTTTTTTAAATTGAGTTTCAGAAGTTCTTACATGTTCTGTATGTCAATCCCTTATTGAATATATGCATTGCAAATATTGTCTCTCATTGTGTAGTCTACTTTTTCATTCTGTTGAGTCTGTCTCTTTCTGTATATAAGTTTTTTTAACTTTTTTTGTTTTAGATCCTATGCATTTGGTGTCACAAGCAAGAAATCATTGCCAAATCCAATGTCATGAATCTTTCAGCCCTTGTATTTTCTTCTAAAGATTTTATAGTTATAGTTCTCATGTATAGATCTTTGATCCATTTTGAGTTAATATTTGTACACCATGTAAGGTAAGGATCCAAATTCATCCTTTTGCATGTGGCTATCTAGTTTTCCCATTGTATTGTGTCTTCAAGATTGTATGTCATCAAGTTTTTATCAATATGGGTAAAGTCTGGAAGTAAGATGGTGAAGACAGAGTAAGCAAAATTTTACTTCTGTATTCTCAAGGAATGAATTTACTGGTTAACCAAAGTAAGTGCAGCTGGACCATGTAAACATTCACCTCCCAATAGTCTACATTGTTAGGATTGCCACGCATGGTTAGCTCCCTTATGTGGAAAGTGGAAAGGAAAAGAGTTAAGCTATTCCTGATGCCGATCTGGGTATAGAAAAGTAGATTCTGAAATCTCTGCCCTTAGGTCTTGCCCTTCAATCTGTTGGTAGACCAGAACCACAACTTCCCAGACATTTTTCGGAACATAATAAGTGCTAGGCAACAGCTATCTAATGCTGTTGTAAACGTCACCAATTTTTTATTAAAGAAGGAAATTGTATTTTAGCAGAGGTAGTAAGAACATTTCATGGTATCTTGAATATTCAAAGAATTTCTATGTGCTAAAAAACAAGTGTTGTGTACCTGATGGAGGGAGCTAGTATACCTGTTTTTGTGACTGTGATAATGATTTGAGAAATTAAAAGTGCATTGCCCACAATTGAGAGACAGTACAATTTAGAGTAAGAAATACAGACTTTGAAGTCAGAAAGAACTGCGTCTTGACACAACTTTGCTATTGATAAGATGTTTGCTTTGGGCAAGCTGGTTAAAATCTTCTCTCTCCTCTGTACTATGAGAAAAATAATAATGCTATGAAGCTTTGTGAGATTGAATTAAATGAAATGTGTATGTCAAGTGCTTTGAGAAGGTTGACTCGCTATAAATTCTTAGTAAGAGGCCGGTATTGATGAGGGGAGAAAATATCCTGTTTCAACCTTGTTTGTTTAAAAAGGATCTTTGCCTTCCCTGAGAGAGCAGAATGTATTCTAGGAGGGAATTTAACAGTCAGGAGTTTTATTAGTTTTGTTTTGTTTCTGCTTTGTTGTCTTTTTAACTACTCCAGATTGTCCCGATTGAGGGTTGCTAACATTTTTCATTTATTTCCCTTTTGTTACCAGTATCTGATTTTCACGTTCTTTGCTTTTTAAAATGGTGATTATCTTTGTAATACAGTTTTCGAGTTTTCTTGAAATTACCCCCTCACTTCTTATATTTACATTTTTTTCTCCCCCTTTAAAGCATATTCGTATATTGGTTTTCCTGAGCTCTTTTCTGATTAGTGACTATTTTATAGTTTTATTAATAACGGTCTTGACCTTTGGCATTGATCCTTCCAGTGAGAAGAGGGGACGTCCTGGCTGCATGGAGTGGTATTCGTCCCCTTGTCACAGATCCCAAGTCTGCAGATACTCAGTCCATTTCCCGAAATCATGTTGTGGATGTCAGTGAGAGCGGCCTCATCACTATAGCAGGTGTGGATACTACATTAATATTTGGGTGTGCTTTCAACAGGAGCTTGACTTAAACTGTCACCTGGGTGCTCTCTCAATGCTAAATGAATAGAGGAGTTTTTATGCATGTGTGATTCTGAGCAAAGCCTTATGGTAAATGTTATCATTATTAGATTAAGTGGTCAATTATAAGAAAAATAATGAATGAATTACTTATCAACTTTTTGTAGGTGGAAAGTGGACAACCTATCGATCTATGGCGGAAGATACCATAAACGCTGCTATCAAGACTCATAATTTGAAAGCAGGCCCAAGTAGAACAGTTGGGCTTTTCCTGCAAGGGGGTAAAGATTGGAGCCCCACACTCTACATTAGGCTTGTCCAGGATTATGGACTTGAAAGTGAGGTAAGTGTGCATTGTAGCATCATCTTATTTTCTACCTTAGCTAGTAATAGAATAGGCCATCTTGTGGTCTCCCTGATTGAGAGTTTCATTTTGCTAGGTTTATTACTGTCTTCGTATTGTGGAAGTGAACTAAATTAAAAGAAAAAGAAAAAAAAAAAAAGAAGATCTTGCTTTGCTTTAGTTGCCTAAAAGGCAATGCACATTTTACTTTCTATTTTCAAATCTGGAGTTTGTTTGGTTTATTCCTAAAAGACAAAGTATCCCAAATTCTTTCTGTCTCAAGCATAAGGAAAGCTGTTCTTTAGAAGTGATATCGAGAGCAGAATGAAGCTGAAGCTTCATCAGTCACTGATACAGTGATCCATGTGTAGTAGAGTTAGTGCTGGCCTAAGCATTCAGAGTGCAAGTGGTTTCCTCCCCGAAAATCAAAACCTAATCCTCTCCTAGAACTATTAGTTACAAACTCTAAAAACTGATAAGATAAGCACATAGACTTTTTGCTTTGTACCTAGAAGCTGCTGCTATTCAAAATTCCTGCCTAATGCAATTTTGTTTCTGTAGGTGGCACAGCATCTTGCTGCCACCTATGGTGACAAGGCTTTTGAGGTGGCCAAAATGGCAAGTGTGACGGGAAAGAGGTGGCCCATTGTTGGAGTGCGTCTCGTGTCAGAATTTCCATACATTGAAGCAGAGGTATGTGAATAGCCACATGGCAGTTTCCTTTCCACTTTGGGATACCTATTCATTTCTCACTTTTTAAAAAAAAATCATATAGCTCTAAGTTTTAGTGCATATTATGTCAGCTAAAATCTGGAGCAAAATGTTGCCCAGCACAAATCCCTTCTTTTACACATTATCATTTTAATTCTGAAGTGATATTGGTAGTGATAATAATAGAAAACATGGATTTCCTTCTCCTCTACTGCATTATCCCATTTTATTAATGGGATAACATTTTTCTCCTTTTGTGATCTTGAAACTCTTCAAGTTTGTACTACTCATATGCTGTGTGATGACATATCTTGATTTGACAGGAACTTCTCAAAAGGTTTAAGCTTTATTTCTCATCAATCTTTCATATTTTCTGAAATGGAAGACCTCATTTTATATTTATTTGTGATTCACTCTGCTTTCAAACCTGGGTGTTCAGTAACATTGCTTGTTGACTGGATTCAGGACTTGTAGCATCTGGTTATTCTGAGGTAGAAAACTTTGGACAATTTG
Organism: Scalopus aquaticus; assembly: GCA_004024925.1. NCBI lineage: Eukaryota > Metazoa > Chordata > Mammalia > Eulipotyphla > Talpidae > Scalopus > Scalopus aquaticus. The sequence continues at coordinate 275,969 of PVIJ01000177.1, forward strand.
GAGATGAGACTAACTTTGAAACACTTACTCAATGCCTACTTAGCTATGCAAATTAACATCCATATTATGTATAAATAAAGAGGTAAATAATTAATATGGATGGTAAATGAGAAGTGATACACTTAGCATGTTTGTGCCAGCTTCCATTCAGGAAGAAGGCATTAACTCTTGTCCAGTTTATCCAAACCTGCTTTGGCAGGCAGATGGGGAACTTAATATTATGTCACTATTTGTCTCATGACTACTGAAGAAACAGAGTATAAAGAAAAATGTCACTTTTCCTAAGCATTAATTTTTTTTAAGTGAAACTTTATTTCCTCTGTTTCAAAAAAGGTCTAAACTATTAATTTTACTTTAATTCAAACGCAGGTAAAATATGGGATTAAGGAGTATGCCTGCACTGCAGTGGATATTATTTCACGGCGCACTCGTCTGGCCTTCCTGAATGTCCAGGCAGCAGAGGAAGCCCTGCCCAGAATCGTTGAGTTGATGGGCAGAGAACTGAATTGGGACGATTATAGAAAAGAGGTATTATATAGAAGCCTTTATAATGACAGTTACCATTATAAACATGTAACTTATGATTTGTTAGTACAGACTAGCAGAGTTTTGATAGTAACTATAGATTTCTTTCCAGTTTCTCTCTCTCTCTCTCTCTCTCTCTCTCTCTCTCTGTGTGTGTGTGTGTGTGTGTGTGTGTGTGTGTGTGTGTGTGTGAATATTTTTATATTATAGGATACTTGAAAGTTAATCTTGTACCAAAATTTAGTGGTTTCTACAGATTCCCTTATAGAAAAATACTCTCAATTTTGTAGCCATAATTCTAGTATGACTGTGGGTAGAACTCTTTCTGGTTTTCATACTCTTAAAATTCTATAATGCAAGTCATACTTTTATGAATTTGATTTTAGTAGGAAATAGTGGTTTTATTGTGTAACCACTAAATGTTTACTGATTTGTGTCACTTAATACTTTTTATTTATATCCACATTTTAAAAAGAAGTCAATGATGCTGAGATGCCCCCATACAGGAATGACCTTAATATAATAAGCAGACAATTTTCATGCTTACTAATTAAGCCAAGCTATTGTGATATGTAGAAGTATCTTCATGCATTTATTAAAAAAATTTCTTTTCTCGTTGGTTCAGTTCTCTTCTCCCTAGTCTTGAACTTGTTCCAGTTTGACTCCTTTTCACTGCTTTTCTGTGGTAGCTTGGTCACCAGTAACCTCCAAGTTGTTCAGCATACTCTTCGACTCTTAAGTTCTTATTTGATTCACCGACCATGTATAATTGACATGGCTGATTCTTTCCTCCATGAACGACGTTCTGCAGTACTGCCTGTCTTAGTCTAATTAGGTTGCTACATACTGGGGAGCTTAAGCAACAAACGTTTCTCACAGTTCTGAAAACTAGAAGTCTGAGGGGAGGTGCCAGCATGATTGGGGTCTGGTGAGAGCCCTCTTCCTGCCTTTTAGACAGATGCCTTCTTGCTATGTCCTCAAGTGGAGGGAGGTTTGGAGGAAGAGAACGGGAGTGGGAGGTTGCAGGAATTACCGCTAGAATCTTACTATGAGAACACTAATCCTGTCATAAATGTACCTTCAGGACTCACCTAAAATTAATTATTTTCCAAAAGCCCCATCTTCAGATAACATCACACTAGAGGTTTGGGCTTCAGCATGAAGTTTAGGGGACATAATTCAGTCCATAGTACTAGCTTTCTTGGATCTTCTCCTATGTCCCCCAAATTACTGCTAGTTACTGCAGACCTTCCCTTGTCATAAATAGTTATTTCACCTTAGATCTAAGTCTTTGTATCATTCTTGATCTAAACCTATCAGCAAACCTTATCATATTTATCTTCTAATAATGGCTTGAATTCAGCCCTTAACACAGTCTACTGCTGTCACCCTGATTCAGCCTACCGACATCTTACATGGATTATAGTAATAGCTTCTCTACTACCGGTGTCCCTACTTTAACAACTTCAGTTATTCTACTTAAACATAAACCAGATGTTCATTGGTATGTCAGTCTGAAATTCAGAGGCAGGGTTGAATAGAGATATAAATCTGAGTTGGTATTTAAGCCACCCAGTTGGATGAGATCATATAGAAAGTCTGTAAAGTATATCAAGTGCTGCTAACAGGTTTAGTAAGATGAGGGCTGATTAATACTTCCTTTGCTGTAAAAACCCTGTCTTTTACTCAGAGTAAAGCCAAAGTCATTAACAGTAGTTTACAGACCTTCTGCGATCTGGTGTCTACCTGTCTGATCTCCTGATGGTTCTTCCCATTGATTACTCCCCTCCATCCAACAGATAGAATCACTATTCTGCCAGGAATTCTCTCCCCTACCGGAGACTCTGATCTATTGCTTCACTTCCAACTGGTGTCTACTCCAGGGAGGCCTTTCTCACCTGACTTCAATTACAAAACACACTCTCCCCTCAACACCACTCTCCAAATGGCATTTTCCTCCCTCTCTCTACTTTATATTTCTCTTTAATATCTATACTAGTTGATATATACTGTGTACTTAGTTGTTTATTTATTGTCTGCTTCTCCCCCAGAAAATAAACTCCCCAGAGGAGGAGATATCTTTTTTCTTACTTCCCTCCTTTCCTGCCTTCCTCTTCCCTCCCTCCCTCTCTCCCTCTTCCCCTCCTTTCCTCTCTCCTTTTCCCCTCAGTGCTCAGCATATAGAGGACACTGTACAGATGTCTGTTGAATGAGTAAATTAACATTCTTGAGCCTGTGTGTCATATACTAAAGGATAAGGAAGGACTAGGCATAGATTCTATCTCATTCTGGTGTAGATTTGCAAATATGGATGCATATCAGAGTCCCTGGGGAAACATAGTGAAAAAGGACAGATTTTGAGGCTTTTACTTTAGACAGTCAGAGGTAGAGTCTTCAGGGACAAAACCATGATCCTGCATTTTATTTCTAACTCATTTAATTCTCCTCAAGTAATTGTAGTACAAAGCATGTAGTATACTGATGGTGGAAATCACTTGTTGAGAAAGATCCTTAATCCTTATCACAACTCTTTCGGGGATAACCTTTACTCCCATTTTATAGTTGAGTAAACAGGCTAAACAAGTAAGTCCTGGTCAGTGTTCACATGACTAGAAAATTGTGGAACTGGGGCTGAAAAGGAGCTCTCTGACCGAAAATATACACTTTCCCTACCTTGCCCTGTTTCCTCGGCCTGGGCATGAGTGGTCTGTCTCTAGCTCTACCACTTTCAGTTTTGGTTGATCAACTAAAGCTATTACAGAAGCAACAGAAGAGAAACTTACTCCTGTGCTACTGCCAATCATATCTACCATATAGAAGAATTGGAAATAATGGGTTCCTGTAGAAGTCATGATTAGGAGGATTTGAATATTCAGGAAGATATGCTGTGCCAGGAATTCAGGCTGTAGGAGGTAGAAAGGAGGAAGAAATTTCTGTAAACTGGTTGTATCTGGCCTGCCTGAGGAAACTAGTTTCACTCAGTTCAAATTTTGTATCTTCAGAAATATTTTCCTGTTCTCCCCTTCCCCCAAACAAAATAACAGAAATAAAAGACCTAAAGTTATTACTCAGTATCTGAGACATAGAAGTGTTAATAAGAGCTGTGCACAGTCTAGAGAGAACAAAGGAAAAGGAAAAAAAAAAAAGAATTAAAGGTTAGAAAGCTGGACTTCTGAGAAAAGGTTAAAAGCATTGGGATTATTTAACCTGCAAAAGTGAAAGAGGAACAAGGTGATAAATAACACTTTGTAGATGAATTGTGGTTGTTTTTATCAGTCAATACTTAATGAGTGACTTGTATACTGAGCATTATAGCAGATATTTTAGAGGAAAAATAAATAGCTCATAGTTTCGAGGATGTTGAAATTTCTTCAGGTGGTTACAACACATATATATCTCAGAAATCTATGTATATTTTCGAAAATTTAGAGAAAGATTTAGAGGAACTGATATTCAAGACCAAGTTTCACCAACTTGGAAAAACAGATTAAGCAGGCAGATATTATCTAGGGGAGTTAGGGATTGAGAGAGTTGGTGGGGGGCATTTACAGAGCATGACACTGCCAGAATATATTCCACAAAGTATAAATTAATATAGTGAAAGGATATCTACATGGTCAGAAGAGTTTGGAAAATTCTGCATTAAACAAATGTCAGCATTTTCTTCAGTGCAGATTAAATTCCTTTAGTAATGCTTGTGTGCATCGTCAGTTTCTATAAGGAGACTTAAATAAGACAAACCCAATACTCACTTTTTGTAAAGGTTGGACGAGAGGAGGGAGACTAGTATTGCTTAGGATGTATTTGGGGAAGTGCTGCTGTAATATTTGGTAAGGTCGACTTTATAAGCTTCAGACAAAACATGTGACTTTGAGAAACTTTAAAGAGAAGACCACTTAATTTGATTGAACCAGTCTCACTGAAAGTGATTCTTTCAAAAGTTGACTTCTATGAGGAGGAAAAATGGGAAGTAAATGAAGAAATGGAAGTGACTCCGAAGAAAGCAAGTTGATAAGCACCAAGTGTAAAACAGATCGAAGACAAGTGCTCAATACTTGTTGAAAGAGTACCCAGAAGTAATATAGATGTATATAAGTAGTGTCAGGAATTGCTGAGTGTTGATAAAAAATGCTAAAGATACCAAAAACAACTTTAAAAATTTACATGAATTCAAGTAAAGTCTGTATTGTTTAAGGTGACTGGCTCCATATTCTTAAATGCTGGAGAAAAGGTAGAATCCATAGTTTAATCTCTCTCTCTCTCTCTCTCTCTCTCTCTCTCTCTCTCTCTCTCTCTCTCTCTCTCGTAGGAGTAATTTTTTTCTGTGTGTGTGAAAAGAGCAAAACAAATACTCAAATACTGGTAAAATGAAAAAGATATTTCAATAGGGGGCTGATCTCAATGGGTTTGTATGCCAGCCCAGAAAAATTATACCTAAGGATAAAATTTGCAGGTGGGATTATTTAACTACTGTTGCACTTTAAAATATTGTGGCAAATAGGATCTGAACCAGAAGACAGAAGGTGGACAAATATAGTACCATTAAGGGAGACAAGAGAAAAATATACTTGGTAACCTATAAATCTGTGGTTTTAGCATTGATGTTGGGCCGTTTTCTAGATTGTGGCATTTTAAGTTTGTTTTACCGGCATTTAGCAAGAAGTAGTGATCACTAGAAGCTAGTAAAAGTCATTTCGAAAAAGATCATTTCAGATATTTCATTTTCTTTTCAGAAAGAGCAACAAGATTGTTAGATTAGAGAACGAAACATCATAGACATAATGTATTTGGATTCCATAAAGCATTTTATGATACCCCAAGTGATACCTTTCAAAAACTGATTTGTGACTATTCAAATGAGCACAGCAAAGATCTCTGGTAGCAGGTCATAAGGACTCTGTCCTGAGACTTGACCCAGGAAACTTTGGGTCAGGTGCTTAGATTACAGTATTGATGGTGTGCATCTTTGGTGTACCAATAACCAGAAACTGAAGGGAGAGTAGATGTTTGATAACAAATTGAAGCAACGGGTGAAATGCCATTAAGTATAATTTAATAGAGATAAATGGCAAACCTTACATTAGATAGAAAAACAAATCCATCCTTCAACGTAGATTTGACAATGCTTACAGTAGCACATGCAGAAAAGAAATACGGTTTTTGTTAAGAGTGAATGCATAGCATCTACCAATGGATCATGGCTACCCCTAAATGCAATTGCAGTCTTACGCTGCATTAATGAAATTACATCTCTGGATTGATGAAGGTGAGAGTTACTCCCTTCTGTACTTCCCAGATCTCTGTTAGAGAATTGGGCTTGTTCTAAAAATTGTACAATATGACAGACCAGTAGTATTCTGAAAGAAATTATCCAACATAGTATAAGGATTTGAAATCATGTCTTAAGCAGAAGAGGGGTTTTAGACCTAAGGAAAACCTTGAGGAAAACACATGATCCTGTCCTTGAATATTTGTTATGCTGTGATAAGGGAAAGAAAAACCATTAGACTTTAAGAAGACATGACTCTGAGGAAGTTTTGCCAATCCACAAGACATTGGAGGAATTGCAAAGAGGTGGATTAATTTTGACATACAACTTTTCAGCAAGTAGAATCTTCCCTTTAGGGGCTCCTTTTTGTGGAATTGAGTTATTTCTCTATGGCTATAGTTCCTCTTTAGGTGGAAATCTCATATCCGTATTTTTAGATGAAAAAAATGTTGGAAATGTGGAGAATTTGGAGCAATGTGGAGAATTTTATAACTTTCTTAACTTTTTATTTTGCTATGTATGAACATTAAGAAAGAATATCTCTAGGATCTATTTCCTAAGAGTAAAGAAAGTTAAAGGGGATAATCTCAGGGGAAAAAAGATCTTCCCCCCAAAAAAGGCTTAAAAGGAATTTGTTGACAAAATGAAAAACATATAAACACATTTCATGCAAGTTGTGTTATTGTTTTATTTCCTTTGTTTCCCTTCACACTGGCACTGTGATGCAGACCAGAATTTGAGAACCATTAATTTAGTAAAATCCTTTGATGGGGAGCCTGGAGAATTTTAGACTCCTACTAGTCAGCTTTTTCTATGTTATGCTACATAAGAACATGGTAGACACGTATTTTCCACTCATACTTCATAAAAGCAGATTGTTAGTTGCTGGGACTCTTCTCTGTGTTCCTGATTGGATTCTGATCTCTGATTCATACCCTTCTCATGATCTCATGATGCAGGAAAAACAGGCTAAGCAAAACTGTGCAGCTGCTTTTAAAGCTTTAACTCAAAAGCATCATATATCACATCTGTTCATGTTGGCCAAAGAAGTCACATGCCCAAGCTCAGATCAATGGAATTGAGCAGTATAGGGAGTTGAGGTATATGTGTGTGTGTGGCACGCGCGTGTGTGTATGTAAAAGGGAAAAAAGATAATTATGAGCAGGACAAAGTCACTTTGAGTATTCTTAATAGAAGAAATGGCATGATGAAAACTGAGAAGTCAGTGTTCTCAACAATAGTATCAGTTGAGGCTAGGGATTGAAATCAGGAAGAATATTTGGGACAGCTTATTTCCTCTCACAACTCTATAATTTCCACCCAACTTTTAATATTGTAGGGACAAAATTTCAGAGTCACTAATGTTTGTCTTGGGCACTTCATGTTAGCAGTTGTTCTGGTCCTAGACATACTCACTTTTAATTGCTTTTTAATACCAACTCACAGTAGATTTTGCTCATCATTATTGTGGGAGAATATTTAGCAGTCAGAAGAAACAAAATAATAAAACATGAAATAACATGAATGAATCTCAGAATCATCACGCTATGTGAAAGTAGTTAAACACAAAAGACAACCTATCACATGAGCCCTTCTATATAAAATTCTAAAAAAGGGGCCTCCCTGGTGGCGCAATGGGTTAATTGCACCACTGTGGAACTGTTTGCAGCTGCAACTGCTCAAGATAGATGCCCGCAGGGGAGATTCCCACATGGCGCAGCAGACCTCTCCTGTCTTACCTGCTGCTCCCCTCAGCAGTGTGTTTCCTTCGATCTGCCCGTTCTGCTCCCTGCTCTGTCTGTGGTGAACCCTCTCACCGCCCCACACCTCTGGCCTGCACCCCAGCATTGTATGAAAAAATAAATAAATCTTTAAAAAGAAATTCTATAAAAGACAAAACTCCAATACAGAAAGCAGATCAGTGGTTGCCTGGGAGAGAGACCAGGTGAAGGTATCACACCCAAATATGTATGAGAAGGCTTTTTATAGTGATAGCTGTGTTCTGTATCTTGATCTTCATAACATATATACCAAATTGTGTACCTAAAATAAATGAATTTTAATGAATGCAAATTATACTTCAACAAAGCTGGAAGAAATAAAAATAAATGTGCTGTTCAGATAAGTGAAGATAAGTCTCTTTTTAGAAGACCAAAAGAAGGAAAAGGAGTAAAAATCCAAGTAATAATTCTTTCCACATATTTTTTAAATGTGTGTGTCTGTGTTTTAGGAAGAACTTGAGACAGCCAGGAAGTTTCTGTATTATGAAATGGGCTACAAATCTCGATCAGAACAGCTAACAGATCGCTCTGAAATTAGCCTCCTGCCTTCAGACATTGACAGGTAATTCAAGCAAGTTTCTATTCTCTCTTTTTCTTCACCTGCTTAAATATATGTTTTCATTATTTGATGTTGTGTTCCAGGTATAAGAAGAGATTCCATAAATTTGATGCAGACCAAAAAGGCTTTATTACCATTGTTGATGTTCAGCGTGTACTGGAGGTAATATATTTTTTTTTTGGTTCAGTACCTTCGACAGCAGAATATAAAGACAGTATTGGATTTTTTTTCTCATCTAGTACTTTCTATAACTAATATTTCTTTTAATTTTTGAAAGATTGGTAATGTTAATAAACTGGTGTGCATCATTTTTAACTTGACCTCTTCTCCTGTGCTTCTTTAAAATTTAGAGTATCAATGTCCAAATGGATGAAAATACACTACATGAAATTCTGAATGAAGTAGACTTGAACAAAAATGGACAAGTTGAACTCAATGAATTTTTGCAGGTGAGTAGTGGTGAAAGTAAATAAGAGTATTTGTTTTCTATCTTTTGGTTGTCAGTGGAAGTTCAATCATGGATTTTTAAGTCCCTGTTGGTGTCCCTTCTGCCTGAAAGAGAAAAAGATGAAAGCTTGAAGCTTGTAACTGTTGATATGTCTTTCCTGAAGAAAGGTTCTAAGGGTCCATGTTCTTCCTTCTTTTTGTAAGAAACATTCTTTTGTTGAGGAATTTACATTAAATTAAAATTAATTGTTGCTTAAAGGAATGAATTAAATTAGGTTTTATAAAGAATGCCACAGATTACCACTACTGGACCATTCTGCCTGCTTTTAGAGAGGCAACACAGTATTTCTAATGTATAAAGTAATTTTTCTTGTGGATGAAGTTTTAAAAAGTTATAGTGGTATTCATCTGAGAGTCCTATTCACTTGAGAACATGATTATTCTATTCTTACAAAAAACTAGAAAAGCAAATGAAAGGAAACCTGTATTGTGAGGTCAAGATTGTTTAATTCAAGCAATTCTGTTTCAACTTACCAAGACTCAATTTAATTGTAACCATGAAGAGAATAAATTTTGTTACTTTAATTTGAAACTGGATGCCACACATCATTCCTTAAAATTTCCTTAAAAGAAAGAAATTCAACAAACCCGTACATTATTTGTAGCTGTCCATAGGACTCTGATCATATGAAGAATGTATTGGTTTCCAAGCAGCCAGGATTTTTCTGCAGTGTTTCATGGGCAGGTATTTCAAATGAATGCCAGGTCTTGCCTGCACCATGGCAATGATGAATGCTGAACATGAAATAAATTAATGCTGGGGATTTTGGTCAATGTCAGCCCTTTCTTCACTGTGTCAAGTTAAACAAACAAGATCAAGGCAAAGGAAATGGTAATTGTCTCTCTGGAGATGAGCTGCAGATAAGAGCATTGTTGAATCTAAATGCAGAAAATTTTCACAGGTTGTGTCCAGCATTACAAAAAAGAATGTTTAGTTCTCTAGCTTACTATTCAACTTAATGCACATTTTAAATTGAGTTTAAAATTTATACTTGGGAATTAGAAACTGTTTAATACATCTTTTGTCTAGTTTTTTCTTGAGAATATTATTTGTCTCCAGATTTAAAAAAATTTTTCTTCAAAGAAATAGCTTCTGCTTCATTTCATGTTTGTTGTAAATAAACAACAGCTTTAAGGGTTGAAAGACCTAGGTTTAAGAAACAGCAAGAATCTAATTTTATGGATATGTTGTGTGGTTGGGATTTTAAGTAATTTTCTTGAGTGCAGTATAGTTAAACTCAGAAAATAATTTAAACCATCTGCAGGTTTTTTATTGTAGTTTTTAATAATTGAGAATGTCTTGTACAATTCCAAATAAAAGGGACTATTCATGTTTCTAAGTGCAAATACACAGTGTAATTTTCAACTTAAGAAATGCTGAGCATATTTCTCATGAAATACATACTCAAATCTTATTTTTTTTCTTTCAATAGGTTTTCAAAAATAAACATAATGTTTAAAGAAAAATGAGTTTTAGAGTTTGGTTCATCACATAATGTTATGGGTAAAGAAAAAAAAAACTAGCTCTATCAGTTTTGTTAGGTCTGATAAACTTTGAAAGTCTTCATGATATTAGAGGCAAAGCAATGAACAATAAATTGTTCTGTCTTTAGATGTCAGCGTGCCTTCCGTGACACCATTTGTCATATGGAAAGTACATTTTCAGGGTTTTCTTAAAATAAAATATTTTCCTTTTCTGAAGATTAAAAGCCCACATTTATCCCATTAAACACCCTTTTGAGCATGGCTCTGGTTTTACAGTGATCGTCATGGAAGAATCCTGCGTGGTGACATGACTTTATTTTTCAGCTCTAATGACACTTCTGCATGTGGGAGTCCATCTCTAATCAGCAATAGCTTGTGAAACAGCTTTTAATAAGGTCATGCAATTCTGATCCAGCCCTTTGGCAGATGCCATTTTAAAGAAATGTATCTATGTAGGCTAAAAGCTATCACCCTAAAAATATTTTGAGGATTATTATGTATTTCTGATGAATGACTCGATCAATCCTTTTTAAATAAATAAAGAAAACTGGGTAAGTGAGATTGAGAAAAGCAAATGGTTAAAACCATATCAGCTTGAAAAGGAAAAAAAAATCCCCATGCTCATAATTGCAAAGTGCCTTCCAGATTAAAGGCCTTTGCCTGCTGACTGCATGTAATTTCAAGACTAATTCTGGTTTTATCCATTGGATAAAAATGAATTAGCTAAAATCTGGGCTGTGGAGTGCTCTTAATTCTTAAGGTAGATCGCTGGGTCCATTTTCAAGTACTTAAATGTAAATTACTCTAAAAAGTCTTTAAGGAATTTGGATTTAAGGGACTTGAAGTTGTCAAGTACAGTAACACTAAAAAAGAGTAGTTAAATATAGGTCATGGTTTGTCTTTGTTCAATCCCTAGATTCCTTTTTAAGATTTTTAAATGGAATTAGAGATCCAATATTTGGGTTGCTAAAAAAAGGAAAAGGTGTGACCCAAGCACATGAAGAGACAAAAACTGGTGCATTTGATCTGAAATTCAAGGTAGACTGCTATGCTAGATGGATGTCGTTTTTGCAGCAGTGGTGAAAATAGCTGCTCCTTTCCCCCTTTTTGAAATGTTCCAAAATATGTGTTCTTCCTGTTTGCACTGTCGGACTTGCTATGCTTTTGATGGAGTGCTTAGTTACCCTCTGCCTGCTGCAAGGTAACTTTTAAAATGTGGGGAAAAGGGAGAAAGCTGGCCTGCCTGCTGACTCTGTTGCCTATTTTCTTTTTCAGCTGATGAGTGCTATTCAAAAGGGCAGGGTGTCTGGGAGCCGGCTTGCTATACTAATGAAAACTGCAGAGGAGAATCTTGATAGAAGAGTCCCCATTCCAGTGGACCGAAGTTGTGGAGGCTTGTGAGTCTGAGCAGTAAATCCACAGTCAACAAATATAGGAACAACAAATCATCATGTAACAACCAGAGATGATTTAACACCACTCCAAAATAGTGGATATGGATAGCTGCCTTTTTTTTTTAACACTGGGAAACATTCCAAAGCTTTAGGATGTTGGTGTATATCCTTTATTTGTATTTCCCATTCAATCTAGCTTCTAAAAAGTGGATCTTATCTTTTTTCCCTTCATTTTCAGTGCACACTGATTTAATGTTTTGCATTTATTTTGTGATCTATTTGACTGGACATGCTCCCTTTTTGTTTGTTTATCATTTATTCTAAGTCAGTTCTAGAGGCAGAATATTTTGACAGAGACTGAAAAAAAGCTGGGAAAATCTTGTGACATGCACAAAGCTCTGGGTATTGAACTTGTAGTTACTTCTTAAAGAAATCCAGCAAACTATTGAAGTGCTTCTGGAGACTTGACAGCCTCCTCTCTGGTTTTTCTACCTTCCCTATCCAACCAATATTGCATAATTTTATATCTAGAGCATGAATGGAAAAACTGGAAGGAGAAAAAAAAAGTTTAGACTTAACAGGAGCAAGACTCAAGGAAAAATTCTGAAAGCTACCAGAATCACAGGTATAAGATAAGGATAGCAGTGACATTTGCTGAGAGTTACAGTGATAGGTTCATTTCAGCAATTCATTCCTACCGCCTGCCCCCTCCCCCCTTGCTGGTTTTTCTTTGACTATTACAGTTGCCAGAAATATCTGCTTCTCTTACTTTAAAACCAGCATTTAAGTGGCAAGTTGGTATAATAGGATGAAACTAAATTTCTCAAATCTTTATAGTAGTAATGAATTAAAACCATGTTATATAACTACATATGATAACACATTTTTCAGTCCTCCCAAATCCTAAATAAATCTTGGAACATGTGCTATTGTCAGACATGCTATGTTGCTTATTTAATTGCATCATTTTGGGGGAGTATTTATAAACAGATATAAAAAAAAGAAGTAGCCTTTAGTTAACTTTCTACAAAGGTATACCACTGCAGTATTCAAGGTCATTTGGTTGCTTCAAGTCTTTCGCCTCCTGAAATAACTGAAATACTCTCAATCAACCAAACAGAAAATGAAAACCGCCCACTATTACCCTGCCCCAATACACAGAGACACAAAAACAAAGATAAATCTGCATTAATTTAACAAAATTAAAAGGCAATTTTGATACTTTTGCAATGTTTTTGGTAGCATTTTAATCAGTCTTCTGAAGTATTTATTCATTGTGTTTCCTCTGGTGAAGTTAACTACCTATTTTTGTGTTTTGAGATAAGTTGTATATATCAGGAATTGTAACCCTTTATTGAATGGAAGGTTGTCATTGAGCAAACTTGAGGTCTTAGTGTTTTAAAGTGGTCAAGTGCTTTTGTGCTGTTATTTCTATTTATGTCAACACTGTAGAATGTCTTTGTGCCTCACTCAAGTGGTATATGAATCTGTATGTCATAATATAAACACTTGAGATTCACTCACCTAAGCGCCCCTCCCCCACCTTCCTCACTCCCCCAAATAAACAGAAACTGCAGGGAAAGATCATATCTTAATTCTTTGTGTTTTAAAATGGCATTTAGACTTGTCACTTTCTGAAGGGGAACCTCAAACAGAGCTAGTGATGCTCCCATGTATCACTGTGAATTTTTTCTTTTCTAGTTGTGACTATTTACACTAGCTTTTATTTTATTTTAATAAATGGGAGCATGTGGCTTTGTAATTTAGTGATTTTCTATCAAGACAGACAAAATTTTACTAGTCAGACTCCACTGACAATCGGTAGAAGAGTTGTCTTTTAGAACATCTCCGATGATATACCACAATATTGTACATTTGTGCTCCCTCTCTCTTTCTAGTTAGATCAAGATAATGATGACTTGTAACTTCCCTGAATCCATTACAGTAGGGACTGGGCCTATAATCTGACTGGCCTGGGCAGTACTGTATTGTAAAACAGGCCTGGTTTGTGCACGCTTTGCTATGGATGAAGTTCCTTTAAGGACAAAGAAGAGTACACTTTTCTTCTTTTGAGCATAACTGCTTCTGCTTAAAATCTGCTAATTCTAAAACATACGCTCCTTCACCAATCCCAGAGACTCATCTTGGAAATGAGCTGATTCCAAATCTTACAGTGAATAAAGCACCCCCTCGTATTTCTGTAAGTTCTTAATTAAACCTATACATCCTTTGTACCTGATTTCAGGAAAGGAGACAAGAAATAGGGGGATAAGCCCCTTTAAAATGTATTCTAAGTGCACATGAATATTATTTTTTCCCTTTTCATATAAATGTGGTACTAGATGATTGTATTGGGTTGGGGGGAGAGATTGTCTAGTCACAGGATTTATTTCCAGAGCCTTTAAGGGGATTCAGGTGAAGGAACACCCCATCTGTGGTGCAGAGTTGGATGCTCCTTTAAATAGCCCCTACCACAGTCTCCACCACAGTGGTAATGCTGGATTACTTGTTAAGTCTCGGCTGTATGCTGAACATCCGTCATGCTGTTCGCGATATTCTTGCCCTCTGTTTATACTGAGCAACTTCAGGATTTCTACTATGAAATGCATGCTCAGTCTTCTGCTTTTGTTTTATCTTTTCTCAAAATATTTAGTTTCCTCTTTTGTACAACAAAAATTTCATTCTTTAATAAACACATTGTAAGACTGATCATTGATCGTATTTCCTTTTTTATGTATTTGGAAAGGTTTTTGGCATATGAATGTACTAATATTTGAAGTCAGTGACGCTCTGTTTTGCATTATGTTAACCCTTTTTAGGGTGCTAAAAAAAATGACTGTGTTTTTAAAGAATATCGGATATAAGCCCAGTCCTGGACTGGATATGCACACTGCATGTTTTCATTTGTGGCACTTTTATGTATTGTGTTGGATTATTGTTCTAGATTGGACTGTTAAATACTATGAGGCTGGATTGTCATTTTTATAACTGTCTTGGTGTTTTATCACCATTATTTATTACTTTTGATATACAGAATGAGCTGCATGCATTTATAGAGCAATAAGAGGGTGTATTTAATGTGCCTTGTTTTTAACTGAATAAGAACTGAAAGCATGAATCAATAAAACTGATTAAAATGGCCCATTTGCTGGCATTTTGATGTTACTTGCAGTCAGAGAAATAACTTTGATTACTGTGAAGTTAAAAAAAGTTTAAAAATATTTTCACGAATCATATTTTAAATGACACTGACATGTTAATTCTGTTAGTTTGGAATTCTATAGTTTTATCTCAAAAGTGAATCTCTGCATAGACCCAGATGTAATTTTATGAGACTGCCAGAATTATTTGTATTAATTTGTTGCTGGAGCCTTTAGGGCACAACTTCTGTATTCTTGCAATCCTATTCTAAAATTGCATTCATCCTATTACAACTCAGTTGAATTTTTTTTTCCTTTCCCTTTTTTTTTTTTTGCCAACCAGAGCCTTTCAGCCTGAGCGTTCCCAGGCACACTGATGAATTTTATCATAACTAAAATCAATAGAAATGAATGGGAAAGATTACATAATCCATTTTGATCATCTTACATGTCAAGTTAGTGCAGGGTTGCCAAGCGTTGATAAATGCTCTGACAGAAAAAATGCTATATATTTTCATTGTCAGTAAATCAGTAAAGCTGTTATCAGTTTTAACACAAATTTTATAATGCCCATGTTATTTTATAGGTTTTAATATACAATGTATATAGAGTATATTCTCCATTTGTGGGTTCCATGCACTGCCTCCTGGTCTTGCAGGCTCAAAGGCATGTATGAGCTTTTGAAGTTTCTTTGAAATTGTATTAAATACAACAAAGCCATGACTCCCAAATGACTTGTAACAATAAATTGTTCAAGACCTGTAAAAAAAAATATAGATAGATACACACACATAATAGATATATGTTATATCTATATATGTATATATATACACATATACTTGCATGGGCATAGTATACACATACACTACATGTATATACAGATATCTATATATATACTGATATAACATATATGTATATATAGCAGCTCAAAATACTTTTCGCTGATCTAACTTTTCAAATTTACCAGTACTTTAAAACTTTTCAACATGAATTTTGTGAAAGTACTTTGCTCCCAGTTGTCAAAATGCATAAAATTTATGGTAATCAAAATAGAGAAGTGGATTCTAACATCAATACTTCGCAATTTTTGTCCACACTGCATTATCACACTGTGAGATTTTGCCTGATGACATTTGACTTGGAAGGAAACAACAGAAGTTTTCAGGTGATATTTCACCCTCATAATGAGAGTGTTTTGGATAGGAGATGGAGTTGATGAGTCTTTTGTGTCGGTACTTTGTATTTTAGTTTCTAATTAGCTCACTGACTGAGGAAGTACATGCACCTAACATGATGTATGTGAGCCATGATGACACCAGAAATTGTCCTGCAGTTCATGTGCCAAATAAAAATATTTTTTTCAAAATCAAAAAATATCTTTGCATTTCAATACCTGACCCAAAAGAGTAAGATTTATTTGATATTAACAAAACATGACTTTAGTAATATTAAGAGCCACCTTCCTTTCTCTACATTTGACATTGGATTGCTGTGCTCATCAAATCCTACCTTTGGTTCCTTTTTAGTTAACTTCATTCACATTGAAGTAACTTGAGACTGTGGAGGTTAAGGTATGTACCCTATAGTCCTAGAAAATATATGCTGTCTCACTAGGATAGGGGGGTTGAGCCTCATAGTGCCCACCTTAGACGTTAGAACATGGCACCTAGTATGACTGTTTCCTCTGGTTTCTGAGACATTTGAGTTCACCGTTTTGTCTTAGGTGTAGAAACTGCTCCAGTAGGCCAGGCACCGTGGGCGAGTCCAGTAGGGTCCAGGAGCATGTCTTCATTGGTTCTGCTAGCTTTCCTTCCAATGTGTTATCAAGGAGTAGGGAAGTGTAAAAATATTTTTTTTTCTTTTGTTCCTGGTTGCTATATTGAAAAAAAAATCTTTTGATTAAGGAGACTCTTGAATTGGAGACTGCTTTTTCATAGACACAGGATTTCTTTGTTTTAACCTTATACAGTGAAACTGAGTCTAACTTTTCTGTCATTTAAAAAAATTAATCCAACTTATATGTACCTGATTTTGCTTTCAAAACTACTTTCCTGTCTAAGTGATCTAAATGTAATCAGCTCTGCCAACATACCACTTTTCTTTAATCTGACCTTAATGTTCTCTTTTTAGCTAGCAGTTCCCTTTCAGTTGGCTCTTCCTTCTAAGGTCTTAGTGTAAATAGCTGTTGTTTCTTTTTAATTTGTGGTTGGTTAGATTTTTCTCTCCTTTGCTTAAAATCAATTTTTTTTTTGTTTTTCATTCCCACCATTAATTGATTTACAATTCATTTTTATGCATATGGAGTTTTTCCTATCCAAGTTAAGAAGCTGTAAATCTTAGATCCATTGAAATGACAGTGAGGGATATTTCATTTTATCCCATGAATCATTTGCCATCCTTATTGCAGAAAAATGGCAAAATTATGGTGTACCGTGTTTTCATAAATTACTCTGCCCTCCCTCACCCTCACCCCCCAGTTCATTTCATTACTTGTTTGGAAAGACTGTAAGAGTCGGAATCCAGACACTTGTGGTAAACAATCCTGATTTTACAGCAAGCTAATCAAAATTTCATAACCTTACAAATTAATTCCTCTGGTACTGTGAAGAATTTAATTCATGTACAAAATATATCATCTATTTTATAACTCAAAAATAGCTTGATATTAAAGTACACTCTGATTT